>PVKS010022980.1:0-32976 GCA_004027875.1 Aplodontia rufa
TCCCAAAGAGGTCTTGCCCTGATCAGGTGGGCTGGGCGTGTGGTAACTAGCAAGCCTAAAGTACAAGCCTTGCAGTTCCCGCACCGCCTCTTCTGCGCAAACCGCTGCTCTGTGCTTGTATGAAAGCTCTTTCCAGTCACTGATCCTGCCGCCAGACAGAGCGCAGGTCCAGGAGGTGTCCCCGCCAGTACGCTGTCTTTAGAGCTGTGCGGGTCCTTCCTTGCAGAAGTGACTCAGGCAGGCGGGAATGTAGGCTGGAGAGTGCAAATGCCGGCCGGCGGGCCAGCCGCAGCTGCCACAGCGGGAGCGCGGAACAAAGAATCCCCGACTGCTCCTAAGTCTCTATTCCCCAGAACCAGTGCCAAGATTAGAACTGGTGATTCACCATGCTTTTCCCCCAAACGCACCTCAAAATATTGGTGAGAAGCCGGAGATATCCTGATCAGTCACGAGGGTGCAGGGGAGGTCTTTTGTCTTCAGATCACCATCTTGTGAGTCTTGTTCTCCTGTATTTATTTGTAATTGTTCTTTTTGTTTAGACTGGTGTAAGGGCAGTACCTCTGATCCCTGGCCCTTCACCTTCCTTGATGACCCTGTTTTAGGTCCACATGAGTAAGAGTTATTCATCACAGGCCACTGCTTACCTATCTTCACTATATAAACAGGACTTTCTTTGCATTTAATTCATGTTTAGATTCTAACTTATAGGGAATATCTCACATTATCTTTGAGGATTGCTGAGTGTGATCATTCATTTTGTAGCCATGATTAAGTGAGCTAGAATTCAGGTTGATAAGCAATAGAAATTGGCTCTTACAAAATTAAAGAGGAAAATATGGGGACAGGTATAATTGAAAAGATATCAAAGTATTTCTAGTAAATGAAAGGAAAGCTGAATATTAGCAGTGGTGAGAATTTGAAAGGAGACATTTCTGAGGATAACAACTATTTATTCCTTGGCATTTTTTTCATGTGGTTTAACATCAATGGCTATTCATATTAATAGTGACCTAAAGTAGGTATTTTGGTCATTTTTCTGATAAGTAAAACAGCAAGTAAAAAGGTTGGAAAAAAGTAGTGACTACAGTGGATAAAAAATAACATGAATGAAGTTTAAATTTCAGCATCTGGAAGTAATGATCCAGAATAGGATAAGTAAGGTAAATGAAAATATTTTTTTAGATAAGTTCAGTTTTAATTAGTAGAATATCATCCAAGTGAAAGTGTCTATCAAATAGTTAGAAAATTAAATATTAGAGTGTATCTGAGAAAGGAATGAATATTTAGAAGTTATTTTATAAACAAGATATTTAAAGTACCAGAGTTAATGTGGATTCTTTGAAAAAGAATATATTAAGAAAGGGCCAAGAATGATCCAAGCAGATATCCATAGTTTAGTAGAGTTAGAGTAAGAAATTCAAGAATTAAGATAATTATAGTCATAGAAGGTAGAGAAGAAAAAAAATTTGTAAAATACCAAGGAAAAGAGTTTAGTATGAGGTATTTTATTTTCTAGCTAATATCATACTCAATAGTAAAAATTAAAATAATTGTTATTAAAATCAAAAACAAAGAAAATGATGTTTGTTATCACTTCATTTGTAAATGTTATCTGAAATTGTGGCTGATTACAAAAAAATATGACCATAAATTAACATTATCCCTACATGTATAAATCTTTGTAATCTGATTTTGTACCTCCCTTTATTTGGAGGTGGAGCATGGAATATATTACTCCACCATTTGATTTTTAATCTGTATATGTGCTTTCTTTGGTACTTTAGCAAATGTAGGCTAAGAAGTACTAGTACTGAGAGGTTTGTTCTCTCTTCCTCAATGATCCTGGTGTAGCCTGCAGAATACAAAGAGACTTGTGGTCAAGTAATGTTCAGTTGCTACAGTAACATGGAACCAACAAGCAGACCTTAGGAATGCATCCCATGCATCAGCCCAGTAGGGTTACCCCAAGCCAAAGCTCTTGCTAAGCCAGAACACAACATTGTGAAAAATAACAAAATATTTATTGTTTTAAGCCTCTTCATTTTAATTCTTAAAGCCGGAGAAGTTGGTATGGAAAATAATAGACACATTAGAAAAGAAAAGAAAATAGATACTGCACGTGTTAGAAAGGCAGAGATGCAATGGTAGTTATTTGTATATACCATGGTTGTACATTTGGAAAACTCCTAAAGGAAAATAGAAAAATACTTGAAATCATCAGAATATGCAATTATTTGGTGATAAGAGTCATACAAAAATAATTTTTATATATATTATAGCTATAAAAATATTTCTGGTCTTCATTCTTAGTTGCAAACACAGTTCCAAAAGTTGTTAGAATTTCCTTAATGATAGATGTGTTTTTATTATGCTAAAGAAGTTACTTCTTGTGGAGCCCCTAGATAGCTTCAGTATGGGGGTTGATCACCAGAAAAATCAACCCAATGATTGCTTAGTTGCCACTTTCACCCTTGATTGGGTCAATTGTGCCTATATAAAGAACTTTTAATAAAAATCTCTGGATATGAAAACTCTAGGAGCATTCTGATTGATGAATCTCTGGATGTACTGATGGGATGGTGTGTGACTCTATGGGGACATAAGTTTCTGCTCTCAGGATCTTCCTATATCTGGCCCCATATATTTCTTCATCTGACTGCTCATTCGTATTTCTTTCATTATAGAGTGGTAGTCATAGATATATTGCTTTCCTGCTCTTTGAGTCATTTTAGTGAAATATAACACTTCAGGAGGTTGTGGAAAGCCCCATATTAGTAGTCAATTGAGAAGAAATACAGATAACCTGGAGATCTCATTTGCAGCTGGCAACTAAAGTAAAACCAGTTTTATTGGGGACCTTGCCTTTAAATTTCAGAATCTGATGCTAACTCAAGATAGTTAAGATAAAATTCAAACTTAATCATGGAATATCTATTTGGTGTCATAAAACTGATGTCAAAACTCATAGAGCAACTAATACTTTTTAGATGGTATATTATGAGAGCACAGCAAATGTTAGGTACCTGGGTGTGAATTTAGCAAGAAATGAGTAGGGCCTTTTAAAGATAACTAGACAACTCCTGTAAGTCTTTCAGGAAAAGACTTGAAAAACTGTAACATGATCCTGTCTGAAAGCCTTCATATTGAAATTTCCCTAAATTGAAATGCTCATAGCAATTAATATGCTTATAGCAATTCTGAACCAGTATGAATGAGTTTTGGTAAATTTAACAGAATGATCCATATTAAATTTGCAAATTAAATATATCTTTATGCTTTCTCTCAAGATCCTATCAAGTAGAATATAAAAATGTACATGTAGTGAATTATAATAAAATGTGATTTAGACATAAATGAAACACTTCAAGGTTAAAGAGGAGAGTAAATTATTAAATTTTGGATGGCAATTCAGAATACTTCGTAAGAAAAGTTCAATCTGATCTATTTCTTTTTCCAGTATGAGAATGATTTCTTCAGAGGAAGAAAGTGGAAAGGAAATTCTAAGCAGAAGGACTAGCTTGAATAAAGGCACATACACGAGAGAATTTTCATACGTATCACTGCATTTTATTCCCTGACATAGTCTTCTAGAAAATGAAAACCTTAGTTTTCTACACAGATTTCAGCATATTCACTTCACTATTTGAGGAACCTTTATTCCCAGAGCAGATGGGTGGCCGACGTGGCAGGATGGAGATGTATTCATTAATAAAAATGGGACCTTGGTTACATTACTACCACCCTACAGTGTGATTCTGAACCTTAAATGGGATAACAGATGTGTCTTAGCATGGATATACCCCAGAAACAGTATCTTGGGTGCAAATTACTTACTTAAGAACCAATCCCATAAATTATACCCAAAGAGAGAGATGGAAAATGAGGCAGGGAAAAAGAAAAGACAACAAAATAGTGTCAATGAGTTGTTTACAGTGTGTAACTGGGATTCAATCTCTTTAGGACTCCCTGAGTAGTCAAACAGAACTTGTCTCAGAATCTTCCCACCAGATGACAGGAAGGCCTGTCATGGAATTTTCTACACCAATTCGTCCCCTGTTGGTTAACTGTGGACTTGTGGAGTATTAAATCACTTTTATTTCTAAGTGTGGTAAACATTTCTGTGAAAGTTTCTTTGGTGACTGAAATAGCCTTTAGGCCGGGAAGAAAGGAGATGAGTTGGAATGCTGTCAGCCTCCTGAAAACCCTGCTACAACTGTTGGTGGACTTCGTCTGGCTATATGTATATGGAAAAGGACATTAACACCTTATGTATTTCCTAAGGATCATCTGAAAAATATTTGGTAGTCAGGTTGATTTCCTATACCTTTTGAGTTTTACTCAACATTATGAAGAAGGTTTGGGTTGCTTCCACCTTTTACATACAAAAAGATATGTCTCTATACTCAGGACTGCGTCACTACTGGTGATCAGAATGTAAAAAGTGAGAAGGTGGATGTGACATGCATTGATTGAAGTGGGAGATAAACGGCTGCACATTACCTCAGATGTATTACTCTGTGCTCCTCTCTTCTGAAATAATAGATAAAGGACCAACAAGGTCTTCTTCAAAAGATCAGCACAAGTTATTGCAATTATAATGCCAAGCAGCATGATGGGAAAGGCTTTCACATTGTGTGGCGTTTGACAATAGCTTCCTGGGTCAGCTTTTCCTCAGCTCTTTCCCTAACGTACTTACATCATGATAAAATGGCAATATAGAACTCTAAATGGCTTTGTCAATTTGTCCTTTACCCATGCTTTAGAGAAAGATGTTGTCAAAACCTTTTGATTTTTTGTAGATTCTTGGCATACCGTGATCTTTAGTGTCAGCCCATGAACCTGAAG
Source organism: Aplodontia rufa (assembly GCA_004027875.1). Taxonomy (NCBI): domain Eukaryota; kingdom Metazoa; phylum Chordata; class Mammalia; order Rodentia; family Aplodontiidae; genus Aplodontia; species Aplodontia rufa. Next base: position 4,846 of record PVKS010022980.1, read on the forward strand.
ACATTTGAGATAGACTGAATTTCTAACATCACATTGATACCAAATTTTACCTGGATTAGACCTTACTTTTGTTTTGTTTTGTACTGGGAATTGAATCCAGGGTGTGGGGTAGAGGTGGGCTTGACCACTGAGTTATTTTCCCACCACTTTTTACTTTTTATTTATTTTTTATTTTTTTTAAGAGAGTGGGGCAGTGAGAGAGGCAGAGAGAGGAACAACTTTATTTAGCTTTTCACATGGCCTTAGTTGCTCCAACACTTAGTTGTGTACGTGGTGCTGGGGTTTGAACCTGGGTCCTCGTGCTTGCCAGGCAAACACCGAAACTGCTGAGACACTGCTCCAGCCCCTTTACTTTTTATTTTTGAGACAGGGTCTCACTAAGTTACTTAGAGCCTTGCTAAGTTGCTGAGGCTGGCTTTGAAATCGCAATCCTCATGCCTCTGCCTCCTAAATTGCTGGAATTACAGGAGTGCACCTCCATTCCCCATTTGGATAAGAGACCATATGTCTGGCATAAGTAGTTCCGATAAACCACAAATGGCAGAAAACTTCTGTACTAATCTTGGGGAATGTGGGTTGCAAATGTTCTAAGGCGAGAGAAAATATGTTTTGACCTGAATGCTCCAGTGCTCATAATGGATAATATCCGCCATCCTTACCATGAGCTCTATGATTTGGCTTATCTCTCTGACCTTGCCACATGCCATCTCTTTTTTACTCTGCTCATCATATTCCAGTTCAACTAGTCATTTAAAAAGGGTTATTTTTTTTTTGTAATTTGAATACATACCAACCTACTTTCCAGCATAGAATTGTTTTATCTGCCTATTCTTCTTTTCCTTGAGTCCTTTACATGCCTCATCACTCATGTTTTAGACCAAAAGACACTTTTTAAAAGATGCCTACTATCAGCACTCGAATGCTCTTGAGATAATCTGGCCTAAGCTATTATGTGACTCTATCTTATTTTCTTCATATTTTTATCTCAGTGTAAATCATTCACTAATCCTATGCCTTCACTGCCTTCGTATGAATTCCAAATGAGTGGGAAATTTGGCTTTTCTACCTCATTAATATCCGCAAGCCCAAGTTTTCTCTGGCCATGTATAAGTAACTCTCCAAGATCCTAGATATAGTAATACACCATGAATCCCTATAATCAGACTCCAGAGCACCAGTGTAGCAATGTGGTAAGAAATTGATACCAAAAACTTGGTCAAACAGGGGCAGGAAAGTTTAAAAAAAAATCAACAAGCCTAGTAGTCCTTTCTCAAATTTCTTTACATTTCCTTTGACATGAATCATTGCTATTGTTTTGATTGACATCAAGTGAAAGCATAAGATTCCAGGTGGGAAAGAAGGCATGCATGCAGCATGAACAATGATCAGTCCTGCAGCACCTGAACCTGGATGGGTTTTGAGAGGAGAGAGGTCCCTTTCACCAACTTTGAACTAGGGGATGTAAGATCTGTCTGTGCAAGGATTTTGCAACTGTCTACCTGCTTGTAGAGTCCCTGGAAACATTATTTCCCAAGGAATGTTTCTTTCTTGGTAATATCAGTATTTCCTGCTTATGTGATAAGCAAATGAATTGGCAGCATTAGCTGGAGGTGTCATAGAGGAGGTGTGAGCAGCCTCTGCATGTGGATGTGTTAAGGAGGCATGAGAGAGAAAGAGTGAGGTGCAAGCGAAATTGAGCCAGCTGATTTGAGGTGGTTTTCTCAAACAGAGCTGTGTGAATCAGCAGGTGTACCACATACCTCCTTGACATTTATGCCTTTAGAACCGTGAAAGTGAGGTGCTCAAAAGAAAATCAGCAGCTGTTTCTGTAAAGAAAAATACACTGCTGGGTTAACTTTATCTCTCAGAGGTGGCACCTTGGGGTAAAATTTTCCACTTAATCTCTTCACAATCCAGAAAAATATAAACTTGTATCACTGCTTTAGAGGGTGGGAGTAGAGGTATTTTGAGATGAGTAGCCATGATCTTAAGTAACATTGTAAGAACTTGGAGACTACATTTGCAAGGTGTCTCTCTTTACAAAGAAATCCTGACTCTCATACATCATTGCTGGGAGTATAAGTGTACACAAGAGTGACATTTGACATGGCTATCAAGTTGAAAACACATCATCTCTTTGTTCAAGAGTTTATCTGCTGGGAATTTAATCTGTGAATTATACTAACATGTACATACATTTATCAGCATGGTCACTGAAGCGTTGTTTGTATTCACAAAGAACTGAAAAAAACCTTAAATGACAAGAATTAAGGATTTTAAGCAATTTATGATACTTTTGTAAAAGGAGTATATTATGCAACCATTGAGAACAGAGAAGTACAGATGTGCATTTATCAATGTGAAAAGATAGCAGGGATATTTGAACTGAGAAATGGAAGTTGCAATTGTCTAAGTCTATGTGATACTAAATTTGTTACTCAGGCATGGGCAGAGCTTTTGTTTTTCTAATCAGCCAAAGTGCATATAATTTGTACGGATAATTAACGACAAATCAAAATGAAAAACACCTGCTACCACTTACTCTGGAGGAGTAAGTTGCTCCTGTAAGAACATGTTAGTTTTCTTCAGAGGATCCACCCTTAAGAATTATGATCTGAGGGAAACATAACTATGAAAGAGGAAGGAGGAGAAGAGAGGGAGGGAGGGTGTAGAGGGAGGGAAAATGAGGGTTGTCAATATGGTTGGAGAAACTCAACACCAATGAGAACCCAAACTATACTCAGGCAGGCCTATAAACTCAGATATTTCAATAATTAATATAAATGTATATGCTCATTTCTATCTATAGCATGGGGGTATTGTAGAGGAGCCATGAGATCAGGGAATAGATGAAGGCAGGGGTGGGGTGCGGTGTGGAGATCCTGGAGTAGGATCAGGCTTACTTTGTCCATATCTGTGTATATATGAATGTGTAACAATTCCCACCAATATGTAAGACTATGTTGAACCAATTTTAAAAAAAAGAATTCTGGTTGAGATTCATATTTAAACCACCATTAATTTCCTTTGCCCTCAGCTTAATAATTTGCATGACATTCCACTACATTTGTCATTATCAGTGGTCCCTGAGAATATTATATAAATTTCACTTACTACCAAGGATATTCATCTATTCCTTTGAATTGCTGGTCATTTTTCCCAATGTGAAAATCACATACTTCATGGAATCCATATTTTAAGTTAGATAATTCATATGTAAAATACCACACTGAGCCACATTTTCCAAATATATGAACATGCATCCAGCTGCCTTTACGAGAGATCACAACAGAAAAGAATAAATGTTATTTTACTAGTATTAATTAATGATACATCCAACCCCTATCCCATATCCTACTAGCAGACAGACCAAGCTTTTCCTCTGTGGTCCTTTTGGTCCTTTTGATTCCTCCTTAATTTTTAGTCCAGTGAAAACTTGGGTTAGTTTGGTCTAAAGGATTACTTTAGTATCTGCTCCTCAGATAAGGTGCGAACATGAGGTTATTTAAAGATCACACTTTAAGGCTGTATGGGGTCAACAGGTAGAGTTCTCTGTAACTGTGCACAAATGCATGTCAGGGGACCCCAGGCAGCCACAGAATGCTCTATGGAAGACAATGAATCTCTCTTCCTCAGCAATAAGCTGGACTTCCCCCTATGGTCCTAATTTGACTTGTTTCTTTTAGATTCACAAGAATTCACAAGAATTTCTTTTAAGTTCACAAATTCCCTAGTATAAACTGCACCCTAGAAAGGTGTGCTGGTACAGTTCCGGGTTTGTCACCTCCTTGACAGAAATTCAATCATATTCCATGATTAGTAGAGTGATAGGATAGCTTTTCAAAGCATAAAAATCTTATTATACCCTAGCTTTGAACAATCAGATTGTTCGCTCTATATCTACCTACTGCTTGGGATAATAAGGTGATCATGTGTTTACATCAATATGGCAAAATTGCTGGTATGTCTCTTGCCAAATAAGAATAAAAAATAACAAATTACATTCTGGCAGGCATTTCTTCTAGTAAGGCATACTGCTATACGTGTAAAGGAAAGATGTATAAATACATGTGTATAGATATGTAAATATATGTGCTTATTTTTGCAAAGAAAGTTATAAGAGGGATATAAGAAACAGTTTATAGTGGTACTCCTAGGAGGTGGGAAGAAGAGTTTAGAGAACTTCCACTTTCCTCTTTTAGCTCCTGAATGGTTTTATTTTTAATGTCATTACATAATTTTGTAATCATAATTAAAAACAGGAAGACAAAAAAATTGCTTACAGAAATTCCTAGATATTTGCTTTGCACTTAATTACTGGCAGAATTGACTCTGCTTGGAAATCAGCTTGTTCAGAGTTACAAAGAAGTTCCTTTGGATTTGATTTTATATCCAAACCAATCATAAGATACTTTGCATTTAAATTGTACTTTTGGTTTTGAAAAATATGTTCAAAGGCATAACACACACATTCACCCCTGCCCCCCACAAACAATAGCATGACATTCATTTTTGCCTTGTTTTTTTCAGATAAGGCAATGAATCTATAGAATTTCACAGTGTTCTGTAGGTAGGCTTTGAATATCCATTTGTCATGAAGATGAAATGGGATGTGAATATATCAGGCAGTGAGAATAGTAATTTAACAAATACACTATTGATATCACCTGAGGCCATACATAATCCTGGAGGATTTTCAGGGACTCAAAACATTTGGAGAGCTGCCTTTAAGGGAATCATATTCACAGTCTGAGACTCTTTTCTAATAAGCTAAACTGAATTAAATCTCCATCTTTGAGAGTGGATTTGCTACTTATGAACAGAAAGTCCTTGCAGCCATTCCTTTGTATAAATTGGCTGATCGTGGTAAAACAAAAAATAATTTGACAATAAAGAGTATGTGTGCGTGAATCGCCTCTATTCTTCTATAAGTCAGTCTCGATGATTCCAAAGTTCATGTGAGGAACTAAATGTTCCCAGCTTTAAGCATCAGGTATTATGTATTATGTGCTTCCAGGAGCATTGCAAGCCAAGCAGGGATGCTTCTGTTTAAGGAGAACTAGCAGAGTGTCTTGCTTCACTCTGGCACATATTGATGTGAGATTCCGGTGGAGGAGAGCCCTCTGCTTTGATGCATAAATCAGGAAACTGCAAGAAATTTGCATTGCCAGAAACTTTCCAACCTGAAGTCAGAACTTTCATATCATTAAATTGATCCACTGATACTTGTTTTGATTAAAGCACCAGCTAACTCATAACAGCATCTGTACTCAGTGATATAACTCAAACAAGCATAATGAATGCCTATCATTTAATTTTTTATGAAAAGGCTTCATAATATATAATTAAGATGTTTTTTACATGTTCTACTGATGAACCATCTGCAGGTATGACATTTAGCATCTGTACTTAAAAGTAGCCACCTGTTACAGTCTGGTAATCCTGACTGAATCATTTCAGATAAATGGAATTGGGATCATTTGGATTCAAGGTTCTTCATGAATTTATTGTCTTTTTGACACTTACTATTTCATTGCAGACTATCTTTTAGAGTTTTTTAAAACTCATGTCCATGAGAAGTCTAGTGAACTACATTTGTTTTCAAGTGAGGAAAATCTTAGTAAGTAAACAGCAAAAGAAAATATTTTAGAGAACTGAAAATCACTCTTTCCTTTTTCTTTCTTCTTTTTTTAATGAGAGAGGAACAGTGAGAGAGAGAGAGAAAATCAATTTTATTTAATTTTTTGTGCAGCTTTTGTTGCTCTGACACTTCATTGTGCATGTGGTGGGGTTAGAACCTGCATCCTTAAACATGCCAGGCAAGCATCTGCTGAGCCACCTCTCCAGCCCCTTCTTCTTTCTTCTTGAGCAAAGTCATATCATATCTACATTCAAGTATTCATAACTTTCAACTCTTTTTTGTGACATCAATTTGAAACCCACCTCTCAGATTCTTCCTTTACTTTGAAGTGTAAAAAAAGTTATGACATTAAAGTGTTATTTGCATCAAATCAGTATAGGGATCAAAATTTCACACCAAAGAGGAAAATGGCTAATGTTCTAAGAATTTTGAGAAAGAATTAAGATGACAGTTTTAGAGGTAGTTATGGTTCTTTGGGAAATGTAAGTATCGTTCAAAATTTATAAATTGCTGGATATAGCCAGGAAAATAGTGTAAGCTATTCTTACCTAAGCATAACCTCACTTTTCAACTGACAGGCAGAGGTGATTTCTTACAGAGCCAAGTGATACCTCAAATACCTTAGAGAATAATCACAACAATATCACTCACAATGAGATCTACCTAAATGTTGTGCTTTTAATTTGTTATCTATAAGGAAACTAACATAGTACATGACATTTGGTAGAGCTATAAACATTTTAAGTAAATTACAGGTTAATAAATAAAAGCAAATTCATTTAATGTGTAAGTGGTTGTTTTGTTTCAGATCTGGAGTGTCCCTAAAAGTTCATGTGTTAGAAGCATGGTCCCCAGAATAGCAAGGTTTAGAGGTAGGACTTTCAAGCAATGAAAGTCAGATTTCATCAGTGGATTATTCATTTGATGGATTAATTATTTGAATGGATTTACTGGGAGGTGATGAAACCATAGGTAGCTGCACTTGGTTGGAGCATTACCTTGGGGACTGTATTAGTCCCTGGCCCCTCCTAGCTCCCTGTTTCCTGGCTGCCTTGAACTAATCAGCTTTCTACCAACCACGCCTTTCCATCATGATGTTTCTGCTTTGGAGTGAGCCAACCATGGACTGGACCTCTGAAAAGATGAGATTAATAAATTTTTATTCCTTTAAGTTGTTTGTGTCAGGTATTGGGGTCACAGTGACAAAAAGCTGCCTAACATGGTAGAATATGATACAGGAGATACAAAAGAACATCCTAGTTTATATGCCTGTTCCCTCTATAAGGGTCTTTGCTGATCAATACAGAAAATAAGCTCTCTCTGTTTTCTGAACTTCCATATAGCACACTGACAACTCTCCCATCATGGAGCACATCATAATCTTGTTGCTTTTAATATATTTTGTATTCTGTTGTCTTGCAACTTAACAGAAATTTCTGGGAATTCAGGGACCTTGTGAGAGCTGCATGTTTACATACACACATTGAGGCATATTACTTGACAGTAAGTTTAAAGTAATCATGTAAGGAATCAATGACATAGAGATAAAATTAACCCTGGAAGAGAGGTTTGACTGAGCACCAGTTGAAGAAGCTGTTGCTGAAGCAGGCCCTTGAAAGTGGAGCAGCTTAGGGAGAGCTGATTCATGTCTTCATCTGCCCTATACTCCGAGGCAAAGGCTTATTCAATACAATTTGCCTGGACTGTTCAAACCTTTCTTTTTCTCTGATACAGCAATTTATAATTAAAATGATGAATGATTTTGATCCACAATATTTCCACATATGCATATATTTCTTCATCAGATCTCTGTGATTTTTGGTTATTATTTTAAGCAGTTTTTTTAATCTTCCCAGACTATGTAGCATAGTTTACAGAAGCAAATGACAGTTATTAATCATTTAAATAACTTTTTGTGTTATATTCATTTTTCCAAAATTAAAATTCATTGAATAATTGAACTTGTGTAAATTGTGCTAAAGACCATTCAGCATTTAAAGTCAGTGGTGAAGGGTAGAGTCCCAAAAGCTCTGACCAAGGGACCAAGAACATACAGCCAAAGCCAAGATGGTTATATATAGCTATATATATTGCACATATGGTTATATATAAATTTATTGTTACATATTATTTTATATAATATATGCATATATAAATTTAAATTACATATATGGTCATATATAATTATAGTTAACATAGAAGTTAATATATAGTTAATGTAGTAGTTTAGTAATAGGTTAGTTTTGTGTGTGTTTATGTGTGTATACACATATGTATACACACTGTTCATATATTTATATACCATTTTTATATAGTTGTAATCATTAGGGTTAACATGGCAAACTATGTACATATATGTACATATACTATATACATATATATGTATAAATTTATGATTTTGTATATACTGTTTAGTGCAGTTGATTTTGGCAGGCACACTTTACTGGTTGTGGTGGAGTCCTAAAAATTACTTGATTGTTCAGTAATTTGCTTGAAACTCGTGTGTGACTAGGTCTGTAACTGTACTCACGGCTGGGGTTCATTACTATGAAAAGGAACACAACAGGACCAAAAAGGGAAAAAGGTACAGGAGGAACCAGAAAAAAATGCATAAATAGAGTTCTGATTTTCTCTCCCTCCAGTGATAAGAGCATATTAAACATGCTCCTTTCTCTAGCACTTAAAAATATGCAATAATATGTGTATAATATTTCTGCCAAGGGAAGCTTATTAGAAACCATCAGCCAAGATTTATTGGAAGATGTTCATGTAGGCACTTCTGCCTAACACATAACAAAATGTCAGACTCACAGAAAGAGAAGAGGTATTAGCATCAACTACCTTATTTGTGCCAATAACCTAGGTATGTTGAGAGACAGCTCATCTTATCAGTTAGAGGATGGTTTAAGAGTCAAGTTCCCAAATGGCTTTTGTATAAAAAAAAAAAAGCTTTTACAAAGGTAGCAGCCTCACAATACTACTTTAAATCTTTTTATGTAGTCTATCCCCTTGGCCCTTGGCAAGGTGTCTTTATAGTAAAATTATTATCAGTAGTATCACATGCAGAAATGTGAAAACTATCCTGCCACATTAGTCTCAGTTATGCCATGTGATTCTTAGATTTCAGCCACTTAAAACAAATCTGATTAACAACAAAGATCTATCTTAGAAATTTATGTGTCTTTCTCTAGTCTCCGTGTTCATCTTTTTATTTGGCCTAAGGTACCAGGTCGGGCACATGGCACCTCTGACAGTAAGTTGAAGCTGACCTGAGACATTCCAAGCTGAGACAGTGTCATGATATTTAGGGTAAATAAAGAGATGCAATCCCAGAAGGCACAGAAAAAGAGTGCATGTTGAATAGGAAGTACATCAGTAGGAATCAGTACCATCCCCAGTGGGACTCATTTCCTGCCCTCTTCCCCCATAGAACTTCCTGTCCTCGTATGCCCAGATCCATAGCATCACTTCAACTCCATGATGAGTTGGGATGCGATGGAGGGCTATTCTTCCTGGTGGTTTCTGTGCAGTGTGGGTATCAGGCCACACCCTTCTGTTTTGTGGTCAGAGCAGGCAGAAGCTGGTTAAGTTTTAAGCAATGAAGGTAGCTTTGAAAACACTTCAGAAAAACAACCAAGTTTTTCTTCATGAAGAAGAGAAATCTTCTGATATGTGTACTTTAATTCCAGATGGAGCTAATTTTTGACATAAAGTCTTACATATTTTCTTTTTGGTTAAAGACCTTTTATTAACTTTCTCTTATGGCTGTAAGTACCACAATTTAACTGTATTGAACAATATGATTTATTATATTATAGTTCTGGAAGATAAAAGTCCGAAATGCATCTCACCAGATGGACTAACATCAAGGTTTGGCTGTTGTAATCCTGTCTGAAGACTCTAAGGTAGAACCTATTTCCTAGCATTTTGCAGCTTCCTTGTTTCATGGGTCTGTTCTATGTTTTCAAAGCCAGAAATGCATTTTCTGTTCCTTCTCCTGCTATAACATCTCTCTCTGACTGATTAAAGCAGCAAAAGATCCTCTGCTCTTAAGGACTCATGGTTGGATTTGGTCCATCAGAGTAATCCTGGATTATTATTGAAAAGTCCATTTGACATGTAAGGTAACATTTTACTTTACTTAGTGGCTATGTTTCGGGGACATTATTCTACCTCCCTGGCTCTATTTCAAATATATGTTGACTTATGTGCACCAGCTCCATGACTTTGCTGCCCTAGGTGCTTCAGTCCTTGCAAAATCTCTTTATTCTGCTCTAAGCCTCTAAAAGCCATCTCATATGTGGTTGTGAGCATTTCTGCTACCACAGCTCTGCTTGTTACACCAGCTCTGCCTAATAGGAAGAGTGATCTTCTCAGTTTCCATATAAACCAATTTCTGTTAGGCCAATAGCATCAAAATTTTTTTCTGAAATGTCCAGATATGCATAAATCGAGAAACAGCTGTGCTCATGAAACAGGGAAAAGGTGAGGACTATGAAGCTGGCTGATGGGAAAGTGTCTATAATTTACCCATTATAGGAACACATAATTCATGCTGATAGTAGAGAAAACTCAGTAGGACTTTGAGTACAAATGCTAAAGTGTTGAAGCTTTATGGATCCAATGCTTCTGTTTGCAGAACATTCATCTTGCATGCTTCTGTTGTACTCAAACATGTCTACAGTGGAGGTAGTGACCCTTCATGTGTTAGGCTTTGAAAGACATTGAAAGGTGACAGGAGCCCAGGCAGCAGCTCAGATTGTCCCTGTTTCCCCTCCCCTTTCCCTTTTCTGGTTGACTTCCCAGGTCCGGTCCTGTCATGTCCCAGAAACTAGAAGAAGACAACCCAGTGGAGAAGAAGGACACACAAGAGAAAGAAGGTACTCTCCCTGAGGGAGCTGGGGAGGCAAAGCTAAAGGCCAAATATCCAAGCCTAGGACAAAAGCCTGGAGGGTCCGATTTCCTCATGAAGACTCCAGAAAGGACAAAAGGACTTTAACTCAGTAGACTACAATACAGCCAAAGCCAAGATGAAGAATAAGCAGCTGCCACGTGCAGGAGTAGTCAAGAACCTGGTGACTGGTGACCACATCTGCACCCCACAGGATCTGCCCCAGAAAAAGTCCTCACTTGTCACCAGCAAGCTTGTGGAGTAACCTGGTCCCTCCTCGACTCCCCATCCTTACCCATTGCACTTTTATATATTATAGGCAGGGATGGAATGTTCACCTAGTCAGATCTTCTCAGCTTGCTAGCCAGGAAAAACTGATATTCTGATGGGGGCTGCCGAGAAGGTAGTGAAGGTTTAAGAGGGCTCTGGGTTCATTCTTTCAGTGAGACTTCTATACCTTCACTGTAGGGCAGTAGGGCAGGTAGGGGCCCAGAAACAGAAAAGACTAGGATTGGATAATGCTCCAATCTTTTTTTGTGTGTGTGACATACTGCGGAGATATGATTTCTCCTTTTTGAAAGAGAATGCCCCCAAATTGGTTAGGCTTATCCTTGGGAATCATATGGCAATTTTAACATCTTAAGGCTAACCTGACGTAGTTGGGAAAGGTAGATTTAATGAGACATTTTTTCTGTGCCTCTGAGTATTTTGTCCCTTAGGCTGGTATTGCTCCATGTTTCCATTATGGGAAGTTTAAAGAACCCTCCAAAAAGGAAAACTGATTTGCTTTCCTTAAACTACACTGAACTCCTTTATTTAGTATCTCTTACAGTTTGTCCTAACTTGCAAATAATGTAAACACTGATGAACCTTATTGATGAACAATGAGCACCTACTCCCTCTCTTCCAACATGTCACTTTTGAAAGTTTTGTGGGATAGTGAATCTAAGAGCACTGGTTCAGGAGTCACAGATATTTGGGTTCTAGTTCCATTCAGTCTTGGCAGTACTGTTGTGAAACTTTGTAAAAAGTCAGGTAGCCTCTCTCCTTTTGTTTCCTCATCTGTAAAACAGAGTTAAATATGTGTAAGATTGATTCCGATTCTAAAATTCTATATCTGCCAGCAGAAAAACTTTACGTTAGTTCATTGTAAAATGAAGTGAGAGAGACCCGTGGGTGAATCTCTGTTCCATATTACCTGGAAAGTACTACACAGGGGAACTATGAAGGATACATAAAGAGACAGGAAGTTTGAGATTGGAAAGCTTTATTCAGGTAACAAAACCTCATAGATATCATAGTCTTTAGGGTCAAGGAAAAAAACTTAAAGAGCTAGCCAGGGAAGATTTTTATCTCTACTCCATGTACTTTCCCTGCCTACATCTGGGCCTTAGCTGCTAAAATCTCCTCTGGCAGCAGAGCTAAGGGCTTGAAAAAACATGTTCAGTCAAGCACATGTGAAAAACCATGTTTTTAGATGTGCATTATTAGGGAGAGAGAAAGAAAAAGGGATAAACTGAACTAGCCCCTCCCTCAGTGTGGAACAGCTGCTTCTCAGGAGATGATTCACCTTAGGGGAAGCTGGGGAAAGTAGTTAAGGCAGGACGACTGAAATCTGTCTTCCTAGAGCTCAGTTCCCAGCTTTTGTGTGATATGGAGAGGTAGCAGTGGTGATTCATGAATAAAGTTAGAAGGGAAGTGGTGACCAGAATATTCAATCTGGTTATTAATAGCTTAGCCTGAATCTGATTGAATGCAGCCTGCTTGTTATGACAAAGAGGACCAGGCTGAGAACTAACTGTTCAAGAGAGCAAGATTCTGTAATCCTCTCGTGCCCTTCACTTCATAAATTCTAATGTGCCAAACATTTGGTCTGTTGAGAATGACCGGTGAAGATGGAAAGACAGAGTGTGTGTATATACTGCTCTCCTATCTGGTTGTTTAGGTTTCTGGCTGTTATTCAGGTTGGGTAGGAAAAGGTTGTTGAGGAAGAAATGGAGAGAGCAGGATCTCTGGATTCCCTTGGGCCCCAAACTCCTTGACTGTCACTTGTAATTGTATATAATTTTTGTATTTCTTGCTCCATTTTCTCATGCTGTTATCCTTAATCTAAAGTCCATGTAAGAAGGGGAAATGCTGAACATTTTTGTATAGTTTCCTCAACCCTCTCAGCCAAGGTGTACATAGATATGTCATGTTATTATATATTTATAAATAGAAATATAAAAAAAGACATGGAAAGGTCTATCATAATTATGTAAAACTAGTAGATGTAGGCTCCAGGAAAGTGTATTTTTTCATTTTTATTGTTTTTTTTAGTTATATATGACAATAAAATACACAATGAAATAATTATAAAAGCATGGAGTATAACTTGTTTTGATTCTGTCCCCAGTATTTCTCCTTCCCACCTTCTGTTCTCTTCTCTTTACTCTAATCTTTCTGTTGTTTACTAGTAGGGTTTTTTTTTAGTGTCTCATTGATGTACATGATGATGAGATTCACTATGGTATATTCATATATGAATGTAGGAAAATTAGGTCTGATTTATTCCACAAACTTTCCCTATCTCATCCTCTTCTCTCCCTTTGCTTTCATTTTAAATGTTCCTCTGATCTTTTCCTTATTTTGGGTTAGCTTCTATATATCAGAGGAAACAATTTAACTTTTGACTTTTTGAGCCTGGCTTATTTCACTTAGCATGATAGCCTCAAGTTCCATCCAAGGAATGTGTATTTTGAATAAACCCCCAGGTACATGTGATATGCACTCCTGATTTAAAACAATTGTTTTAGATGCTAAGATTAATTGGAAAGTAATGTCCTGAGGGATTAGAACTCATGGCTTCATGAGGATAAAAACACATCATCCTTACTTTATAACATGGGTTCCATCAAAGACAAGTTCTGGTGACTTAGGAGCTATGTGCCCACAGAGTCCATAATACTAATGACAAATTTGTCCCGTGGTTTCATGAACCGCATAGTACTAGACAGGGAACAGAAATTCTGCTTCTCAATTTCTGTATCCTTGGCAAGGATGGGCCTGAAGAGCAAAGCAAGTTTTCTGAATCATGTGCTCACTGTGATGAGTAATTTATGTGGCAGTTTGATGTGGCCAAGAATTGTCTAGATATTTGGTTAAACATTATTTCTCAGTGTGTCTATAAGGGGATTTCTGGATGAAATAAACCTTTGAATCAGTAATGAGTAAAACACATTGTCTTCCCCAATAGAGATGGGTCACATCCAACCCACTGATGATCAGTGTAGAATAAAAAGCTGAGTAATAAAGAATTTATTCTGTTTGACTATCTGCAGGCAGGGTCATTAGTTTTCTGCCTTTGGTCTTGTGCTAGGACCAGAGTTGATGAGCTGGGTCTCTAGCCTGCAAATGGAAGATCATGGACATGTCAACCACTGTAATTATGTGAGCCAAACCCTCACAGTAATTCTGCTTATCTGTATGTCTACATATGTGTATTTCTTTCTGTGTCCTTTTTCCCTGCACAGCTGAGACAAATACCATCACTAACATCTCTTTCATCCCAAATATTCTGTTCTGTCTCTGAATACAGGTGTGATGGGTCTGAATAAGCATCCATTCTTCCAGAGCTATGTTCTGGAATATATTTTGTCTTAGCACAAAATATATTTTGTCTTAGCACATTTTCCCCACTGTGTTATAACTGCTCGTTAATGACCTGTCTTTTCCACCAAATTTCAGGTATTCTTAAGGTTAGGACTCTTTTCAATCACAATCATTGTTCTGTCTTTGGTATCTAGCACACTTTAGGGAACTAGTAAATGCATACTGAGAATTTGCTAAAAGAATGAATGCAACCAAATTTTAATTTAATTTTTAAATTTAGTTATTTACGCATAGTGATTGTTCAAATTAAAGGGTTTCATTGTGATATTTCATTCACGAATCTAAATTTGTTTTTCTAAAAAGGAGCGACAAATTTCTCCTTCTAACTGAACAGATTGCCAATCATTCATTGAAAACTTATATTCTCTTGTTGCCCCATTTGCACCTGCATTTCACCATTTGAAAAATCAGCCAAGGAATATAGTTGTAGATTTTTGTCTTCCTGGGGGCCAAATTCATGTTAAAGTATTTTATAAGTAAGAAATTTGGATAGAAGTAGGTATTTACTACAAGTCTTTCACAAAATGCATTCTTTGTTCTTGGCTGGACATTTGTCTTCTTTCTTTTACTATCACAGGTCCATGAGGTTATTCTAGCCTGACTCATGTACATGGGCACACAGGATAACAGGCATTTTCCAAACATGTTTTCCATGGCACCCACTTTACACATCTTTGATTTACTTGTGAAATCCTAGAGGAAAATAAGACATACAAGTTTTCCTGTGCTGTAAACTACTACAGAGTATGTCTTAGTATATATTATAAAATAGGGAGAGAAGAAAAAAAAAGATATCATCTCAAAGAGGTAAGGACATTTACTTTGTAAAAATGTCTTTCTGCAGATATATCATTATTATCATCATTGACACAAAGCAACTGGAGACACAGGTAGTAAGGGGAGGATCTGGCATAGGATGACCAAACTGTTAGTCCTAACATTAAATAACACCAGGGCAAAGGATAACTAATTGGTTGTCAGAGGATAAGTTAGTTCATCAAATTCTTGTCACAAACTGTATCTGGAGATTGCATCGGGAAAGAGGTCGGAGCTGCCAAAGTGGCTACAAGAACAACTATCAAACAATAATGAACAATACAATAGGAAATGAGGTTCGTGGTACAACCAAAGCAATCTTGATACCAGAAAGCCAAGAGGAGAGGGCGGTGGGGGTGCTTAAGGGTTCTATCAGGGAATAATTCTGTTTCTTAACAGATGAAATATAGATTCTCATTGTACAGAAGTCTGCATTGCATTACATTAACCTGTCTTTTATAACCTCTCCACTGCTCCTCCTTTATCTATAGCTAACTAGTCTTTACAATGTGCTGCGTGTCCTTCCTGAAGACCCCTGACGTATTGTGTATCTTTGCATGTGAATGTCTCCTTTCACTTCTCATTTGTTTTCAGACTTGCCATTTTCACTTAAGATCTGTTTCTTGAGATTCTGCTCAAGTCAATGACTGAAGATCAACTCAGTTTTCAAAAACTAGTGTTACTGGGGACTGAATTAGAACAAATTACACTCCGTTGTGTGTTCTATTGCCATGTACATGAAAAAAGAACAACTAGAAATAAAGAAAAATTAAATACAAAAAAACTAGTGTTATATTTTATGAAATATTCTGAGATGTGTGACGATTTATTTAGCTATTGACCAATAGACAGTCACTTAGCTTGTTAATGCTTTTTAAAATGATAAGCAATAATTCAAGAGGCATATATATATATATTTATGCACAGAATGAAGTATTACTATGTGATATTAATTGTAAAATTCTACATGATATATTCTTAGTATTTATTACATGCCAAGCTGTTAAACATCTTGTATCTTGTTTAATCTTTACAACAATTGTATGAGTGAGTTAAAATGATTATTCCCATTTTATATGGATGAAGAGATTGCAGTTCAGAGGTGTAAGTGGTGGAGTCAGAGGACACAATGTCAGACAGCAGTCAGTCCTCCAAGTTGGTCCAGAAGTACAGATGTTTGGCACAGTTTGTATCTAGAAATCATTAAGTGGATGAAAGTCTTACCTGCTTTATTTTTGCTTATTTTTAATGAAACCTTTCCCTTTTGAACTAAACAAGATGTTAGTCAGTCCTCATTTAGAAGCTCACTTAGAGTCTCTATTTCATCTTCTATGCAATTGACATTTTCTATTTTGACAAAACATCCATAGGACACAAAATACAATTTTTTCACTTAGCTTTATAATGTCAAATTGCCTTGAAAGAGGCCACAATAAACTATTTTCTCAGCCACATGAGTAAAATCTAGACATTTCCAATGCTTTTGATTATGTACGATAACATTTCTTTAAGAAATTACTGATCTAATGAGGGAAAAGTGACATAACTTCCCATTTTAACTTATATTTCTTCTACTATCATGATAAATTCGTTCATTTTTCCATTATGAAATTTCTGTTTTTACCTTTTGTTCAATTTTTGTCTTTGAGTTTTTATTTTTAATTTTTTATTTGGTTCTGTTTAGTCATGCATGACGATAGAATCCATTTTGACATTATTATAAAGGCATGGAATATGACTTGTGCTAATTAAGTTTCTAGTACCTCTCCTTCCACTCCCCTTGCCCCCTTTTTTCTATTCTACTGATCTTTCTGGGTTTATTCATAGTTCTTTTTTTGTTGTTGCTAATTAGTATCTTGTGCATGTACATTATGGTGAGTTTCATTGTGGTATATTCATATATGTACATAGGAATGCTACATAAGATTCATTCCACTGTCTTTCCTTATCCCATTCCCCCTTTCCCTTCATTCCCCTTTGTCTACTTCACTCATCTTCCTTCTATTCTTTTTTTAAATCCTCTCCCCTTTATTTTGGATTAGTTTCTGCATATCAGAGAAAAAATTTGACCTTTGGTTTTTTGGGACTGACTTATTTCACTCAGCATGATAGTCTATCCATTTACTGGCAAATGCCATAAAGCCATCTTTCTTAACGGCTGAGTAATACTCCATTGTGTATATATACAACACATTTTCTTTATTTATTCATCTATTGAATGACACTTAAGTTGGATCCAAAGCTTAGTTATTTTGACTTATGATCCTATACACATTGATGTGGCTGCATCCCTGTAGTATGCTGATTTGAAATCTTTTGGATATATATAGAGAGTATATAATAACTGGTTCTATTCCTAATTTTTTGAGGACTTCCGTACTGCTTTCCCAACTGGTTGTACCAATTTTCGGTGTACCCTTTTACCCACATTCTCACCAACATTTATTGTTACTTGCATTCTTGATAATTACTATTCTGACTGGAGAAAGATGAAATCTTAATATATTTTTAATTTGTGTTTCTCTTATTGTTAGAGATGTTGGACATTTTTTTCATACATTTATTGACCATTGTTAAAATAGAAAGTCTTTATATATTTTGTGTATTGGTTCTGTGTTATATATCTTTCAAATATTTTATATTATTACAATTTTTATGTGTGGTTCTGGGGATTGAAATCAAGGCCTCATATATGTTGGGCAAGTGCTCTGTTACTGAGCCACATCCCCACTCTTTTTTTCAAATATTGTATAAAATTGAGTTAATTTATTTAGTTGTGGCATAAAAATGAAAGTGTTGCCATGAACTCCAGTTTTTAACATTCTTTCTAGGATTGGCTAAACTTTATATAGAGTAATAAATACTTCTGAGTGTGGTTGTTATAGATTCAAAGAGTCTTCTCCCATATTTCTGTTTGCACTTAAGGATATAGCTGAGAACCTACTGAACAGAATGCAGCAAGATGTATGTTTTTGAGACTGATAATAACATCAGGAGTTCTCAGTAGGCTTATATTTCCAACACAGTAAATGTTAAATGAAGGTTAGCAGTCATTCTTACACCTATTGAGAACTCTTGATGTTGTCATGATTCAATGTTTAATTTTATATGGTTTTAAGCCTAAACTCTGTTTCAAGTACTAAGTACACAATATTGAATAAACAAGATGATTTTCCTAAATTTAAGAACCTGCTGTTCACTCGTTAGTGTAGTTTGATCCTGAGGCAGTTTAACAGAAGTAAAACAATTTCCTTTCTCTTCAGTCAACTTAGGAAGTACTAACCTCAACAGAATATATGTAAAGGTTACACCTTCTCAAATTGTTACCCCTAAATTCCCAATGCTATTAGAACTTATGATTTCTATAATGAAGAGTTAATACAATGGTTACAGAATACTAAATTCTTTAATACTTGAGAAATAACCTCCCTATCACTTTATTTTTATTTTTTATTTTTTAATGGATAAGAATGTTTTATTGATTACAGTGCTTCAAACATTTTGAGATTCAGTCATATACATTTATGTACATTTATGTACGTATATAATTATTTTAAATACAAGTTCTGTGTTGTCATTGTAGGATGAATGCATGTGAACACTAATGACTTCGAAGTATTTTAGCCCCACAATATTTTTTTTTTAAATAAAGAGAGAGGAACAGAGAGAGAGAGGGAATCAACTTTATTTAGTTTTTCATGTGGCTTTTGTTGCTCTGACACTGTTGTGTACGTGGTGTGGGGGTTCGAATCCGCATACTTGTGCATGCTGGGCAAGTGCTGCAACTGCCGAGCCACTGCTCCAGTCCCCCTACAATATGTTTTAATATCAGTTTCTACAAAATACATTATGTTTGCAGAAGAGTGTATGCAATGCACATATGCAGCAACACTATGGCAATTGATTGCAGTGTTTACCCAAAATTTAGTTTGGATGGAGTGTGCTGTTATATATATTGAGTCTAGGCTTATTGAGGCTCCTCTCCTACTCTCAGGTATAAATTAAAGCATTGTATAATTTCACAGACAAAAATGTATCCATCTGTTTTTTGTTATTGTTGTTGTTCAACATAGTCTTACATGTTGGAGGGAATCATTGTCATACATTCATGAGCACATGGATATTGACAGAGGAAACCAAGGCTGATGCCAGTTCATGATTTCCCCCTTTGAGTTCTCCCAGATCCCATGTTTCCCCTAATTTACCCCCATGTTAGTTGGGTTTCTCATGGAAGTTGAAGGTTCGCCACTAGGTTGATAATGCCCCTACACCATCCCTCCAACTGCTTTGATATACCCCTTAATTCCATGCACACCCCCTCCACCACCCTCACTTCATCCCCCAGAGTCATAGGCATGGTTCCCCCAGCTCACATAAAAATTCATCCATGTGGAAGTTTTTATTAGTTTAGCCAAATTTCAGTCTGTTCCTGATTGTATTTTAGCTTCCACATATGAGAGAAAACATTCGGTCCTTGAGCCTCTGAGTTTGGGATATTTCATTCAGCGTAATTTTTTCCCACTCCATGTGGGAAATGCTGTGATATCATTCTCTCTAATAGCAGAGTAGAATTCCATTGTATTTATGTACCACAATTTTTGAATCCACTAATTCAGTGAAGGGCATCTGGGTTGGTTCCATTGTTTAGGAATAGTAAATTGAGCTGCTAAAAACATTGATGAAGCTATCTCTGTAATATGCCAATTCTAACTTTTTTGGGAAAATACCCAGGAGTGGGATAGCTGGGTCATAAGGTGGTTCCATCCCTAGGTTTTCTGTTTGTTTGTTTGTTTGTTTTTAGAGAGAGGACAGTGAGAGAGAGAGAGAGAATAAATTTTTATTGAGTTTTCACTGCTCTGACACTTGGTTGTGTATGTGGGTGCTGGGGTTTGAACACGTGTACTCACTCACACATGCCAGGCAAGTGCTGTAATTGCCAAGCCACTGCTCCAGCCCCACAGTCCTAGTTTTTCTGAGGAGTTTCCACACTGCTTTCCAGACTGGCTATACAAGCTTGCAGTCCCACCAGCAGTGTAATAGAGTTCCTCTCTTCCCACAACCCCTCCAGCATCTGTCATTGTTCATATTCTTGGTTTTAGCCACTTTGACAGAAGTGAGGTGGAATGAATCTCAGTGAAGTTTTGATTTGCATTCCCCTGATTGCTAGTGATAAAGAAAATTTTCTCATATATTTATGGGCTTTTTGGACTTCCTCCATTGAAAAATTTTCATTTAGCTCCCTAGCCCATTTATTGATTGGATTATTTGTGGTTTTGGTGTTCAGTTTTTTGAGTTCTTTGTATATTCTGGTTATTAGCCCTCCGTCCGAGGTGTAGCAGGCACAGACTTTCTCCCATTCTGTAGGTTCTTTCTTGACACTCTAGACTAATTCTTTAGCTGTGCAGAAGCTTTTTAGTTTAATGGCATCCCATTCATTTATTCTTGGCTTTAATGCTTATGCTATGGAAGTCTTGTTAAGGGAGGTGGTGCTGACACATATGTTGTGAGAGTTGATCTTATTTTTTTTTCAAGAATTTGTAAAGTTGCTGATTTAATTTCCATATCCTTCAACCATTTTGATTTGATTCTTGTGCAGGATGAGAGTAAGAATCCCATTTCAGTTGTCTGCATATGGCTATCCACCACCATTTGTTGAACAGGCTATCCTTCTTCCACACTATGTTTTTGCCCCCTTTATCAAATATCAGGTGGTTAAAGATTTGAGGGTTTGTCTCGTTATCTTCTATTCTGTTCTAACGGTGTTCATTTCTGTTTTGATACCAATACCGTACTGTTTTTGTTACTATAGACCTATAGTATAATTTCATGTTAGGAATTGTGACACATTCTCTTTCCTCTTTCTTGCTTAGTAATGTTTTGGGTATTCTGGGCCTTTTGTTATTCCATATGAATTTGACAATTGCTTCTTCTGTATCCAGGAAGAATGTCAATGGTATCATGATGGGAAATGCATTGAATTTATACAGGGCTTTTAGGAGAATGGCCATTTTGATTATACTGATTCTGCCTAACCAAACCTGGAATGTTTTCCCATGTACTGAGGTCTTCTGCAATTTTTTTTTAATGTTTGATAGTTTTCATTGTAGAGGTACTTCATATACTTTGTTAGATTGATGCCCAAATATGTTATTTTTAAGAAATTGTGAATTGGCCAGACTTCCTGATTTCTTCTTCATTGGACTTGTTACTGGAGTATAGGAAAGATAATGATTTATGAGTGTTGATCTTATAACCAGCCACTTTGCGGAGATTGTTTATAAGCTCTAGAAGTCTTCTGGTTGAGCTTATTGGGTCTTATCGGTATAGGATCATGTTGTCAGCAAATAGAAACATCTTGACTTCCTCTTTTTGTATTCTAATTCCCTTGATTTCCTTCTCCTGTCTGATAGCCCTGGCTAGGATTTCAAGGACTTATTGAATAAGAGTGCTGAAAGTGGACATCCTTGTCATGTTTTGAATTCAGTGGAATGCTTTCAGTATTTCTCCATTAAGCATAATGTTGGCCATGGGTCTGTCATACATGGCTCTTACAAAATTAAAGTTTCTTCCTTTGATCCCTATCTTTTCCAGAGTTTTGAGCATAAATGGATGCTGAATTTTATCAAAGACCTTTTCTGCATCAATTGAGATGATTATATGATTTTTATTTTTAATTCTTTTTAAGTTGTGAATTACATTTATTGATATGTGTATGTTGAACCAGCACTGCATTCATGGAATGAAGCCCACTTGATCATGATGTATTATCTTTTTTATGTATTTTTGGATCTGGACAGCTAGAATTTTATTAAGGATTTTTGCATCTATGTTCATCAGGGAAATTGGTCTGTAATTTTCTTTTCTTGATGTATCTTTGTTGGGTTTGTTATCAGGGTTATATTTGCTTCATAAAAAGTATTTGGGAGGGTTCCAACCCTTTTATTTTCATGGAAAATCTTGTAGAGGAGCAGTATTAATTCTTCTGTAAATGTCTGGTAGAATTCTGCCAAAATTCCATCAGGTCCTAGGCTTTTCTTTTTTGGAAGGCCTTTGATTACTGTTTCAATTTCACGATCTGAGATTAGTTGGTTTAGAATTTCAATGTCCTCCCATGTTAATTTGGGAATGTTGTATGTGGCGAGATATTTGTCCATTTCTTCCAGATTATCAAACTTGAAAGAGTATAATTTTTCAAAATAAATTCTGATAATCATCTGGATTTTGGTTGAATAAGTGGTAATATATCCATTTTCATCTTTGATTTTGTTGATTTGCTTCATTTTGTTCTTCCTTTTGGTGAGGTTGGTATGGGGTCTGTCAATCTTATTTATTTTTTCAGAGAACCAACTCTTTGTTTTGTTGTTGATACTTTGTATTTTTGCTCTTAATCTCACGGATTTCAGTTCTGATCTTTTGTATTTCCTGTTTTCTCTTGGTTTGGGATTGGATTGTTCTCTTTTTGTAGGGATTTAAGTTGAAGCATAAGTCTTTTCATTTGGGCTCTTTCCTGATTTTTTTGATGAAGGCACTCAGTGCTATAAATTTACCTTTTAAAAATACTTTCATACTATTCCAGAGATTTTGATATGTTGTTTCATCATTCTCATTCATTTCCAAGTATTTCTTGATTTCTGTTCTCGTTACCTTGTTTATCCGTTCTTCATTTAAAAGGCTATATTCAGTTTCCAAGTCTTTGAATTTTTCTGCTGTTTTTCTTGTTGTTATTTGCTGAGATCATACTTTTGTGGTCTGACATGATACATGGAACTGTATCAACTTTTTAATATTTGTTAAGGTTAGCTTTGTGGACTAGGATGTGGTCTGTTTTGGAGACGGACCTGTGAGCTGCTGAGAAGAAGGTAAACTCAGCCAATTTGGGATGTAATATTATGAAAATGTCTGTTAAATTCAGTTGGTTTATAGTTGTTTAGGTTAGAGATATCTTTGTTGATTTTTGGCTTTGATGATTTGTCTATTGTTGATAATGGTTTATTATAGCCCCCCATTATTATTGTGTTGAGATTGATGAGGGTTTTAATGTCCCTTGGTAATTTTTCCATGTACTTGGGAGGGTTGTAATTAGGGGCATAAATGCTAACTATCATTATGTCTTCTTGATTAATTGTTTTTTACTATAATATAGTGACCTATTTTGTCCTTTCTGAACTAGTTTTTGGTCAAAATTAACTTCATCCAATATAAGGATTTCACTGTCGGCTTGCTTTTTTCAGACCACAATTCTGGTAGACATTTACTAAACTTTCACTTTCATTCTGTTTCTATTTTTTATTGTGAAGTGTGTCTCCTGTAGTCAGCATATTGTTGGATTTTATTTATTTATTTATTTAGATCCTGTAAGCCAATCTGTGTCTTTTGATTGGAGCCTTGAGTCCATTCATGTTCAGAGTTAGAATAGATATGGGATTCTGGGTCCCTGATGTTGTGACAATTGCTGTGTTTTGTGCCATCTTGGATATCTTTTATGTGATTATTGACTTTCTTCTGTTTAAATGTTTTTGAAGTTGTTTGGGTGTTCCTCTGAATGATGTCTTGGAGAATTTTCTTTAGCGCAGGCTTTGTGTTTATGTACTTTGCTATCTTGAATTTATCATTGAAGTACTTAATTTCCCCATCACATTTTAAAGCTAAGTTTTGCAGGATATAGTGTCTTTGGTTGAAAACTGTTTTCTTTCAGTATTTGAAAAATATCATTCCATGCTCTCCTGGCCTTTATTGTCTGAGAAATCCATTGTATTCCTTGTATTCCTTGTTGGTCTTCCTCTGAATGTGATTTGGGGTTTTTCCCTTGCTGCTTTTAGGATTATTTCCTTGATTTCTTTGTTATTCATTTTATATATGATCTATCTCAGAGAATTTCTCATTTGGTTATGTCTGTTTAGTGTTCTATACAGACACTAAATCAAATCTTAAATTTGATTTTCTGGATCAGTTCTGATAGGGGGAACATTCTTCTTGGCAATTTCATTTAGAAAATTCTCAATGTCCCTTTTTTGTTGTTCAATGTTTTCTTCAATAACAATTACTATTTAGTTATTTCATCTCATCAAATACTACTTGGAAGTTCTGATCATGCTCAATAAGCTTCTTTTCTTGTCTGTCCTTAAACTCAATGTTGTTCAGCCTTTGTTCACTATCTGATATTCATTCTTAGAGAGCTGAGGTTCTATTTTCTACTGAGTTTACTCTGATATTAGTATATTCTAATGATATTTTTATTTGGTTGATAGTATTTATAAATTCTAAGAGCTCTGCCACATCTCTTTTTAGAATGTCTTGCTCCTTATGGATGTGGTCTCTCATCCCCTGAAATTACTCTTTTACCTCTTTTCTTAAATCTTCTTTTAATTCTTTGATTGAATTACTAATCATATTTTTGATACATTTTTCTAGGTTCCATCTAGAATCCTGACCCTGGACTCCTTGGATGGGAAGCTGTGAGATTGAG
Organism: Aplodontia rufa; assembly: GCA_004027875.1. Lineage (NCBI taxonomy): Eukaryota > Metazoa > Chordata > Mammalia > Rodentia > Aplodontiidae > Aplodontia > Aplodontia rufa. The sequence goes on from PVKS010022980.1 coordinate 29,311, forward strand.
GTGGAGGATTGTTTCCCTTTCTCCTCATTTTCAGTTACAGGGAGTGTGGCTTGAGGTCCATCACTGAATAATTCTTATGTGGGCTTTGTTGATGTATTGGAGCTTTTTATCTCTTTGATTAGTTGGGCAGGGGTACAATTTGGGTTGCACAGTTTAATGGTTGGCACCTAATATGTGAATTATTTTGGACCTTTAGGTTTTCTAATACCTCTGGGGATAGGGGTAGGAGCCAATAAATTGTAGCCAATGCATACAACAAAGATTGCCAACTGTAACTGTTACAGTGTTGATTAGCATCTATAGGAGTAATCAGATTAGCAGTTATCTTCTGTGAGAGTTCTCACGCTGTATTTTGTTAGCAGGCAAACACCTGTTTTCAAGTATGCTTGGTGTTCACTTCAGTTTACCAGAACCTCTGTAGATGAGGAAAAATAGTCTAGAGAGCAAAGGGAATGAGGTAGGAAGGTAGTGTTGAACTTGTGAATTAGGATATAGAGCTACAAGGTAGTAGAAATGATGTAGGCTATTCTGCTAAAATTAGGGTAAAGATAGAAATGGGATGAGAATGGGTAATGACTTTGAGGGAGGATGAGAGAGATCAGAATACAGTTTAGGATTTGACAGAGTAAATGGAAAAAGAAGGCAGTAGTAAGAGACTTGGTGTCTCTTCAGCCCAAAGACATGGAGCACTAGTTTGAAATATTACAGACCACCACAGATCGAACACCAGCAATGTGGACACAGCACAGACAGGCCCAAGAAAACACATCAACAGTAAAAAGCACGCACACACACACACACACACACACACAAACACACACAAAATACATACACCAAGGGACACCAATTCCAAGTACAACAACCACAACAACAACAAAAAAGAGTTGGGAAGGTTATACATTATTACCACCAAGGTCAAAATGTACCATGGGGGTATATGTTCATATCTGAGATTTAGGTGGAGTCACTTCACAGTTGAGTTTGTTGGAGAGAATGAATTTTGGTGATCTCAGCTGACAGTAAGATTCCAAGGAGGCCTCCAAGTAACTTTCTCCTGTAAAGGGATTGCAAACATTCACCTTCCCTGCTTCTTGTGAAAGCAGATTTTAGGACCACCCAGATTGCACTCTTGAGAAGTTGAGTGTCTGCCTGACAAAATTTTTGACTCACTTCAGCTTGGGATCCAAGATCTGCTGGGAGTCTTGTGGATCCTGGTGCAGCTGTAAGGGACTCTTGCTATTCTAAGGAAAGTGGCCAGCCTGAACTGAGCTCACCTGGAACTGTTATTGCCCCACTCTTGAGTGTCTTGAGGATCCCACTTGCCCTGAGAGACAATGCATGGAGCAGTCACAGCCCCAGCAAAGGGAGGCAGGCATGAAGGAGACATCAGCCCAGCTAGACCAGTGTCTGTGGAGGTATCAAATACAACCATAGGAGTTGTGGAATCCCAGTCTCACTTGGAGTACACAGTACCTATGGGACTGCTTCTGTTCACAGTATTCAGGGTCTGAAATTAGAGGCAAGCACTGGAGCCAGGCTGCCCCTTCCGTTTATAGCTTGCTGAGGTTGATGCTAGTCCCTGCCTTGCCTGAGAGTTTCAGACAGTATCTGCTGGGCCTGAAGGCCTATCCCCCTCAGGCTATTTAGGTCTTATTGAGCAGAATCCTGGTCACAGGCTCCACTTGCAAATCAGCTTGTAACAGGGTGTACAGGAAGCCTCCAAATGCAAGTTACCATATAAGTAGGGACGATCTATCAAGCCCACATAGCCCCCAAGTCATATAGTCAAAACACTGGGGACCTGGAGCCACTCAGGTCTGAGCTTCATATCCTGATCTGATTCTGTTATAGCTGGGTTCACTGTTCTTGAAGCTGTTTCCTGTACTGCCCTCTGATACAATATGGCAGTCACTGCTCCACTTTTTTGTGTGGTCAGATTCAGGGGACTTTAATTTGTATGCATTAAATCTGTCCCTTGGTTCCTGCTGCTGCCATAGCCCCAGAGCACCAGAGCCCAGTGAGGCTACCTGTGTTCTTCTGCTATCAGCACTCACAAGCTCCGAGTTTCTTTATTTCTTTGCTCAGCTTCCTCCCCTCCAGCTCGAAACCCTAGCCTGCCAGCTGGGTAGCTGTAGTAGAAAATTTTTATTTGGGATTCCCTGTACACTCAGCTTATCCACAGCTCTGTGTCACTAAACTTCCTTACTTAGATAGTAATGAATTTATGGAGAATATCTGTTGTTCATCCACCTCACAGAAAGGCACTTCTCTCATGAATTCATGGAGAAATTTTTCATTCAGCTCTGCCCCAGATCACCATGATAAAAGCCACCTCCTTATCACTTTACATACTATGTAATGGATCTTTAGCTATGAAATTACCGATGGCTGTACATATATATATATATATATATATATATACATATATATATATATATATCAATTGAAGTTTTTTTGAAATGAGAGCTTATGGGCTGGAGTAGTGGCTCAACAGTTTCAGCACTTGCCTTGCATGCACAGGGCAATGAAAGCCAAATGAAAAACTAGATAAAATTGATTCTCTTTCTCTCTATCACTGTTCCTCTCTCCCTTAAAAAAATAAAAAATGAGAGCTTATATACTTGCTTGAGTTGAAGAGTTTAAAATGCGAGTTTCGGAAACAATAGAACAAAGGATAAAACATTAACGTGAATGACAAATAGTAATATAAAATTAATTGATATTTTCAAGAAAAGGATAATAGAGGAGGCTCTTCAAGATGGCGATCTGAAGACAAAAGCCTTCCCCTGCACCCCCGTGATTGATCAGTATATCTCCGGCTTCTCACCAGTATTTTGAGGTGCGTTTGGGGGACTAGCATTATGAATCACCAGTTCTAATCTTAGTACTGGTTCTGTGGAATAGAGACTTAGGAGCGACCAGGGATTCTTTGTTCCGTGCTGCCGTGGCAGCAGCGGCGGCTGGCCCGTCGGCCAGCATTTGCACTCTCCCGCCTACATTCCTGCCAGCCTGAGTCACTTCTGCAAAGAAAAAACCGCACAGCTTTAAAGTCAGCGTTCTGGCAAGGACACCTCTCGGACCTGCGCTCTGTCTGGCGGCAGGACCAGTGACTGGAAAGAGCTTTCATACAAGCACAGAGCAGCGATTTGCGCAGAAGAGGCGGTGCGGGAACTTCAGGGCGTGAGAGCCGAGCAAGCGTCTGTCTGTTCGTTATACACTTGCTGGTTACCACATGCCCAGCTCGCCTGATCAGGGCAAGACCTCTTTGGGATTGCTAGCAAGCTCTAAATACTCTGGCTGGAAGCAGCAGAAATCAAAGGTGGAAACAGGACCAGAAGGCCTGGCTGAAGCCCTGAAGAAGGTGTGGGAACAGTGCGGGAAGGGGAGCATCCATTTTTAAAACCACACTCCCTCTCCTGGACCCGCAACCACCAGGTCTGCAAAAGAGGCTCATAAAACTGTGCCCTGATCCTGCAGCTGAACACAGGCAGTCTCAGCAGAAGGGGGGGTCAGGGGCCTGAATCCTCCTCTCATAAAGGATCTGGGACTGAGGAGTAACGGAGCTCAAGGCTCTGTCCTCCCACCATAGACACTTCTTTCACAGGGCAGAGGAGCTGGGACCCCAGGGACCACAGAGATCATGTCCGACAACGACCAGCAGATGGA
>PVKS010022981.1:0-32967 GCA_004027875.1 Aplodontia rufa
ACACAAATGTTTGTAGCAGCAGTTATCAATACAGCCACAGAGTCGAAATGCCCAAGAATCAACTACTAAACAGATAAACTAAATGTGGTCCACCTATATTTACCACTCAATCACAAAAAGGTATAAAGTACTGCTACGTGCTTGGTTGAATGTGGAAAACATTGTTAGTGAAAGAAGTTAGACCCAGAAGGCCATGTGTTGTATAATTCCCATTTATATGAAAGACCCAGAACAGGCAAATCCAGAGAGGAGAGCAGAGTAGTAGTTGCCAGAGAACAGGGAGAGGGAAAATGGGAGGCAACTGCTCAGGGGTATGAGGGCTTTCTCTGGGTGTAATGAAAATAGTCTAACACTGACTGAGGTGATGACTATGTATCTAAAATTTATTCAGTTGTACATTTCAAATGGGTGGATCATACAGTATAGGAACAGCTTAATAAACCTTAACAAAGCTATTAAAAATCAAGAGGAGCTGGTTGAGGTGGCGCATGCCTGTAATCCCAGAGGCTTGGGAGGCTGGGGCAGAAGGATCACAAGTTCAAATCCAGCCTCAGCAACTTGGCGAGACCGTGTCTCAAAATAAAAAATAAAAACTGGGGGGCTGGAGCAGTGGCTCGGTGTTTCCGGTGCTTGCTTGGCATGCGCAAGTACACAGGTTCAAACTCCAGCACCCACGTACAGAACTAAGTGTCAGAGCAACAAAAACCATGTGAAAAACTCAATAAAAATTGATTCTCTCTGTCTTTCCCTCTCTCTCACTGTCCTTCTCTCTTAAAAAAATAAAAATTAAAAAAATTTAAAAAAATAAAACTAGGTTGGGGATGTGGTTAAACACCCTTGGGTTCAATTCCTGGTACTAAAAGTAAATAAAAATTAAGAGGAAAATCCACGCTAATGAAAGAGTATTTATGCAAGGGTTGGAAATGTAGCTCAGTAGTAGAGTGCTTACCTAGCTAGCACGCACAAGGCCCAAGGTTCCATCCCTGGAACTGAAAAAAACATTTATGCATATTTAAGGCCTGTATTTTTCTCTCATACCAGGGATTGAATCCAGAGGCACTTACCACTAAGCCACTTCCCCAGCTTGTTTTTATTTTGAGACAGGGTCTCATTAAGTTGCTGAGGCTGGCTTTGAACTTGTGATCCTCCTGCCTCAGCCTCCCAAGCGGCTGGCATGCACCACCATGCTCAGCCACCTATCTTGTTCAGGTTTGCAGGAAGCAGTATGCAACTTCTTGACAGGTGGGCAGGGCAGGGAAGGCCTGCTCTGCAAGAGGGGGCCATCAGAGAGACACTTCCTGAGCACCCCTCTGTGCTAGCTACGCTCTAAAGTCCTGGCCTGGGATACTTCCTGTAACCCTGGGCTGACCCTTACTGACTCTGGGATCCAAACTCTTGACTCCAGAGTCTGGGCTCTTCATGAACTCCCAGCTTGGTGACCACAGACATCAAGGCAGGGATGACAGAAGGAAGCCAGACGTCACAGAGAGTGGTGATGTGTGCTCCTCCAGGGAGAAGAATCCCTCCACTTTTCTGGAATCCTGTCTTCTAGATACAGATGATCCTTCCAGCCAGTGGGGTGGACACGGGATTCTGCAGCCCCGGCAGACACACCAGCAATCATGTGGCCCTTTCCCAGAACACCAGGCAGTCAACACTTCCCAGTCCTCAATTTAGAGCTGTAACTTCTGCATTCTTCTGTGGCTGGACTGTGGGGAGGAGGACCATCCTCCCCACTGGCCAGAGGCTCGGGAGCAGGCATAGCAGTCAGCAAGGGTGAGAACCCCTGTGGAACTAACTCCTGGTACACCCCCTTATCATCCAATGACAGAATGAAGGGCTGGACTTGAGCTCATGTAGAACTTCATCAAAGAATATGCCTGGGGGTGGGGATGCAGTTCACTGAGCCAGTATGCAGGAGGCCCAGGGTTCTTCACCAGCACTATAGAAAACGCAATGTCTGGAGGGATGGACAAAGGAACGGAGGGAGAAGAGGTTTGTGATGGAGCAGAAATTGAGCAAAGTTAAGGGTACAGTGGAGCTTTCTTCTCTGCTGCATGCTTGAAAGTAAGAAAAAAGCTGGGGTAATCCTCAAGCTGCCCTGCTATCCTAGAACTAACTCCTAGCACACCCGCTCTTGACCATGAGGGCTCTGGTGGGTGCGGGTAGCTGTCTCACTGCCCACCCTGAGCTCACACACTACACACTGCCAAAGGCCTAGGCACAGAAATTTCTGCCATTTAAGAGAGACATGATAGACCAAGGTCTCCAGTGTACCCAAGGTGGCCTGGCTCAGCTTCAGAGCAAGAGGACTTGGTGAGGGTTGGTCAGGCCCTATCAGCTGAGGGCTCCTGGTCACTTCCTGTCCTGGGTCTGTGTCCCTACCTGCACATGCCGAACTAGGCAAGGTAGGGTAAGGACTAGGGGCTATGACGATAGCCCCAGCAAGAAAACCAAACCATCAACTTCCCCTAAGTGTGTCTTAGAGCAGTAGGGACAGTGCGGTGGGGGGAATGGGGGACACCAAGATGTCCTGACTAGGTTTGCATTTCTTCTGTCAACAGCCACATCCTGTGCTCTGCTGCTGGGTTCCGCTGTGGGGAGGTGCTTGTCCTCAGACAGCAACTGCAGGCCTGGGGCACATTTCACAGTGCAAGCCACCCACAACTCAGAGGCCACACATCTCGAAAGACAGAACATCCGCCTGTCAGTGAGCCTCACACGTTTGACTTTGACGGTTGAAAGGTGAAGCCACCACCCACAACCAAAGAAAGGGGACCTGACGTGCTATCAGACTGGCCTGTAAGAACCCCAGGATGAGCTGTCAAATTAAAGACTTTAATAAAAGCACAGAACAACTTGGAGCCTAAGCTCAAACTGGACAGACACTGGCCCAGTAACTGCTTGCGCAGGGTGCGCGGAGAGGGCAGGTACCTGGCGAGGGTTAGGAAGGCAATCTCCAGGAGGTTCAGAATGGGAAGGGGGCTTTAAGTGCAGTCAAGAGGGTCCTGAACATATTACATCCTGCATTTCTAGCTGGTCAAACCATGGGGGCAGGTCTCACAAGGCAGACAGCCCCAGTTCACCCCCAAATTGTTAGAATGGTTCTTCCGTTAAAAATAGAATGGAAGCGGGGATGGCGCGGTGGCTCGGCGGTTACGGCACTTGCACAGCATGCGCAAGTTCAAACCCCAGCACCCATGTACACAACTAAGTGTCAGAGCAATGAAAGCCATGTGAAAAACTCCATAAAAATTGATTCTCTCTGTGTCTCTCACTATCCTTCACTCTTTAAGGAAAAAAAAAAAAAGAATGGAAGCATTTGGAGGAAATAACAAAGGAAGGAAGCAGGGATGAGCCCTCACTCATGATAGGATCTACTCAGCCTCCCTGTGTGTCTTAGGGAGGTTTCTGCCCATGAAGGGAGGCCAGGAGGCCCACTTCCTTTAACCCCATCCGTAAAATGGGTGACCCGCCCTCCAGTGTCACAAGAGGGACAACATTGTGAGATCTTGAGGTGGGGGCTAGTCCACAAGATCATTGCCCAGGGTGGGACTTAAATCTCATCCCAGGAATCTCAGAACACGATGGGACCCAGGGCACCAATTCCAGCACTCAGGGGACATTTGCTCCCCAGGTCTCCTTCCCCCAAGTCCACAATACCCTGGGACATCCATCCCTCAGTTCCACATGCCCCCAGTCCATGGTACCAGGGATCTCCATCCTTCAGCCTGGGAGGGTAGCATACTCTTCCTCTGTATCAGCACATTTTCTAGATGAGGAAGCGGAGGTCCACAGACCTGCCCAAGGCTCCTGGGCCAATGTCAGCAGCACAAAGGGGTGGGCGGAGCCTGGACTTTGGACCTCTTGGGATGGCCCTTTCCTCGGGACATGTGCAAAAAGGATGGGGCAAGCCAGTAGCACAGTGCCAGGGTCTAAGGTCTATGAAGATTATACCTCTGCAAAGGATGTTCTGAGATATCACCAAGTCTTAACAAGCACATTTCTAACCAACAGGGACCAGCTCACAGACAGACCCCTGACTCAGCCTGCAGACCCAGGGCCACGGCTCACTGAGCCCCTGCAGGCCCTCCTTATGTTTGGTGCCTAAGGGTCAAATCCTACCTGTTCCCCACACCCTCACTTAAAATGCCCAACTGCCCTCAATGTCCAGAACCTGGCCCCTGCAGGGATGTTCCCTCCCCAGTTATCTTTTAAAACACCTATGTTCCTGTGAAAGCACCCATACTAGGGGCAGATGTCTTTCTGCCATACCTATAGGTCTCTAGGGGCACTGTACACTGCCTATCCCCCAGCTCTATGCCTCTGAATCCCACTCTCTGGATCCAGCTTTAGTACAGTTTTTACTCAGGCATTCCTGAGACCCCTAAATATTCAAGGAGAGGAAAAAATAACAACGAAAAAATGAAGTGGATGGGTTTAATGCAAACAAAAAGACAAGAACACACAAGGCCCAGCCTGGCCCTCTCATGGCTCAGAGCAAACATGGAGGTGAAGACAGGACAGAGCATGGCACCCTCCTGGCCCATGAGGCCCGTATGCACTACCTGACACCTGGCCAGCCCACAGACTGCAGCTGTGCTCCTGTGCCAGCACAGACTAAGGGGCACATGGCCTGACTAGGTGGGGCCCTCATCCTTCCAGCCCTCTCCTCCCCCAGCCACTGAGACTGGCCAAGTGTCTGGGAAAGATCCTTGCTTGTTAATTTTTTATCTGGAACCTTGGACCAAGGGCCAGTCCCCCTGTCCTCCTTCCTGGAGCCCACAGGCCCCTGGCTCCCTGATCTTTTTATTAAGTTCTATTTTATGTTGGCAGAGGCTGTGAGAGTATAGGGAGGGGAAAGGTGGGCCACTGGACCTTGCCTCCCCGGGACTTGACCGCAGAGCTTGGATTTCCACTTGCCAGTGAGAACTTGTATGACTTTGCTCTGGGTTTTAGTTTCTGCAAATACAAAATGGGAATTCTCAGAAGGGATTTCTCAGAGAGTTCAGAGGAGCAACTTGTACACACACAGGTACAAGACCCCCTGAGAGCAAGACCCCCTAAACCCAACAGTAGTTACAGCATGTGGCTCCAACATTGCATGTGGGAGGTCCTCAACCCTAGTTGTGTGTAACTGATCTTCTCTGAGCCCATCTTCCCAAAAAGGGTGGGCACAGCCTGCAAAGGCCCAAAAGGCTTGGGTCTCCTGGGCTGACCTCACACTGCAAAATGTGCACTTTCTTTCAGAACAAAACTAGTATGAGTCCAACTGAGGAAGGGTGTGTGTCCCACATCCCTGGTGGTGGAGTCTGGGGCTCTAGGGAGCTATGCCTCTTACCCAGAAGCTCTGCGAGTACCATGGCAGGAGGCCATAGCCAGGTCTCAGGGGTAGGTAACCCTCACTTTGATTCATACCGGCTACCGCTGGGCCTCAGTTTCTCCTCTGTAAAATGGGCACAGCCCAGCTCTGCGGCTGCAGGGGCGAAACCAAGAGGACTACCCAGAATGTGCCTTTGTCTCTCCACTGGGCCTTCTGATGCCTCCCTTTCCAGACCCTTCAAGGTCCCTTTGAGGAGTACTGGGGCGAGTGGGTCGTCTCCAGCTGCTGGAACCCTGTGTTCCTGGACAACCTCCCAGATCAGGGAGTTCAGAAGCCTCCCTGGGAGCAGGGCCAGGTGCTGGCCATTCAACAAACATAAACCCTACTCGGAGCCAGCCTCCCCCACCATGGGAAGACCACAGACCCTCAGGATGTGGAGCCATCTGACTACACTGCTCTAGGAAGATATGGTAATGGCACCACCATTCTACAGATTGTGGGAAAGACACACCCCAAACGCTGTTTTAGACAGTGCCAAACTGTCTCCAAAAGTCCCCAAGCCCCACCCCTTCACTTCACAGCCCATTTCACAGCACCAGATGCGAGGCTGCACGGCAAGAGCCATGGAGTCCAGAAGATGGCTTTACTCCCAACAGGACAAGGAGTTCCTGGCCCCAATTCCAACTGGCCTGTCTACAACCTGGGGACAAGTATACAGTCCCCACCACTCAGCACATGGGAAAACAGAGGTACAGAGAGACCCAGGAGAGACTCACCTGGGTCAGAGAAACCCCAAACTCCTCAAGGAGACTCATGTCAGGAAGAGCTCAGAGATTGGGACCCACAGGGACTTTGAGATGACCAAGCTGCAATGGCACCTTGCTGGGACCAAGCCAGTCAAAGGAGGTGGGCTCTGAGACCCTCCTACAGACATTCCTAGCAAATAGCCTTTGTGTGCAAATGTATCAGAGCCTCCAGCCACTCCCTTGCCTGGGGCTGACCTTGGGTAAGTCCCTCCACCTCTCCTTGCCCTTGATATCCACTACCCCAATCTGTTATTCTGAAGGGGTTCAATTATGTGAGCTCCCCAGGCAGTACCAGGTCCAGGGCAGACCTCCTCAAACACAGAAGCAAAGCATTCCTGAACCCAGCACCAAATTAGGAGGTCTGGGTATTTGGTTGGGAGTGTGGGGTGAAGAGTGTCAAACAAAATAACCCATTAGGGTCAGGGGCAAGTCTCCAGCTTCTTCACTGCACAGCAGGAACCAGACCCTCCACCCCCAACTCCAAACCTCAGCTTCCTCCTTTACAAAGCGGCTAAACACAGCCCCAGCCTGAACAGACCAATACCCTCAGGTCTGGCCCTGGTGGGCAGTGGCCGCTGAAGTGAGGTTTTGGAACATTAGAGCTAACAGGTGTTTGGCTGTGCTTCTGAAAAGGTCAGCCTTTAGACGCTTTCATAGAGGAAAGCTCGCATTCGAACCCGGCGCCTCGTGCACGGAAGGTGAAACTCTTTTAGCACACTCTAAAGTAAAATTAAAAAGTCAGCTTCTCTCCTTCCGGAGATGTCTGGGCCTCAGAGCCTAGGCCAATCCCAGGCCCCGCTGCTGGGTGACCTCGGGTAGCCACTCCTCTCTCGCCGGCTCAGTTTCCCCATTGGTAAAGGGGAGTAGTGGTGATCATCCAAGGAACCCGAATATAACAACCACCTCCAGCGCGGAGAGGGCTCCCCAGCTGGCCCTACCCGCCCCGTCAGGTGAGGCCAGTTCGGATTTCCGCAGGTGTCCGGACCGCGGAGCGACGACCATCTGGAAACCAGTGCGACGACTCGGCGCAGCCAGCTGAGTGCCGCCGCCTGTTTTCGGACCACCGAGTTTCGGACCCCCCGGCGGAAGGTCGGGAAGGTTCGTTCTGGGGAGGCCGTCGGCTGGGTGACAAGCGCCCCGGGCAGTGCAGCCCCGCAGCCCTTCCCTCTGCCCTCGGCTTCCCCGTCTGTGAAAAAGGCACACGGCCCCGCCACCGAACCCTGCGGCCCGAAACCTCACCTGTGCGGTTCCCCGGGGCGGGCGTGATGCTCCCGGCCCGCCCCCGGGGCCTCGTCCGGCCGCGGAGGGTCGCGGCTGCCCCGCGCATCCTGCGCGCTCCGCGGCTGCCGGTAGGACCTGCCGAAATGGGGGTGGAGTCTGGAGAAGGGCGGGGCTGCGGAGGCGGGGCAACCACGCGCCCCCGCCCCGGACACGCCCTCCTAGGGCAGGGTGCCTTGCACCAGTCAGGCCCTACATACCTTTGAGTGGCGGCTGGACTGGAACCCGATGTCCAGTGGGGGCGGGGGGCGGGGCTCAGGGTTGGGGCGATCCAAGGGAATTCAGTTCCCGAAGCGTCAAAGCTGGCGGGTGAAAAGTGTCACTCTAGGGCTTCTGCTCTACGCTTTTTCCCTCCCAAACCTCACCTGGCCCCTCCTGCCCGGTTCTTCCCATCTTCTCTGCTAGTATGGTTTTCCATGTTCATTTTTTGAGTATGTTTTGCGTTCTTAGGGTGCACAGTTCAGCTGGTACCAAAAGGGAAAAAGTGCAAATCCTCCTTTCCCCTGCACGCTCCGACCCACGCCACGATGTCTTAGGTGGACCCTACCCCATTCTTTGGCTCTCACTGTGAGCCAAGTTCTCCAGCGTTCCTTTGAGCTAGATGCTTTTATTGTAATCCTCACTAAGGGAGAGCAGGATTCAAACCCCTGGAGTCTGGCTCCAGCGCACATGCGCACTTGCATACACACACACACACCTGGGGGCCTCCCTTCCTGCCTGATGCTCTCCTGTCCAGAGTCATCTGCAGCAGCCCCTAGGGCCACACAGGTGACTGAAGAGTGTGGATGTTCTGGTGGACAACAGGGCAGGGTTCCAGCAAGGCAGCCCCTCCCTGCCTTTGCTTTCTGAGTATGATACAGAGTGCTCTCTCCCTGGTCAGGGTTGGTTTCACCCCCTAATATCTTGTTCCCATTTGGGCTTGTGGGCCACACATGATGGCTTTCTTCAATTTCCTTCATGCATAATCAAGCATGTGTGTCCTCTCTGCCACATCGGGACAGATAGGAACATTCACAGGGCCACTGTGACCTCAGCCCCCTCCAGACCACACTTCAGGTCCCCAGAATTCCCTGAAAGTTGGCTCTGACTCCACCACCTAGGCCTTTGTGGTCCCCCTCAGGTTTCCTCCCCCACACACTGCCTGGTGGAGAGCAGCTGCAAGGTGGGGCTGGGAGGACAGGTCTGGGGCGTTCCTTGAATTGAGGATGGAGCTATGTGAGGTGTGAAAATCCTGGGTCTGGCATCTGGAGAAGTGGCTCAGCAGTACAGCACTTGCCTGGCAGGCAGGGGGACCCAGATTTAAACCCCAGCACCACATACACAACTAAATGTAGGAAAAATAAAACCAGATGAAAAAAGAAATAAAAATTGACTCTTTTTTTTTTTTTAAAGAGAGAGGGACAGTGAGAGAGAGAGAGAAAGACAGAATCCGTTTTTATTTAGCTTTTCATGTGGCTTTCGTTGCTCCAAGACTTCGTTGTGTACGTGGTGCTGGGGTTTGAACTTTCATACTTGCACATGCCAGGCAAGCGCTGTTACTGTTGAGCCACTGCTCCAGCCCCAAAAACTGACTCTTAAAAAAAAAAAGAGTGCTTGAAATGCTAGTTTGTGGCTCTCAACACCAGCATACTGTGGCTCAGGCCTCCAAGAGCACAAACAATGCACATATATGCTCCTTATAAGCACAATTGCTATAACCACTTGACCATATAGGCTGTGTATGTTTCCTAGGCCTGGGGAATAAAGACCTACAAACAGAGCATCGTATAACAACAGAAATTTATTATTTCACTGTACAGGAAGCCAGAAGTCTGAGATCAGGGTATGGGCAGGGCTGTGTTTCTCCAAAGCCTCCAGAGGAGCTTTTTTTTTTTTTTTTTTTTTTTTTTTTTTAAAGAAAGAGGGGATAGTGAGAGAGACAGAGAGAATCAATTTTTATTTAGTTTTTCACATGGCTTTTGTTGCTCTGAGACTTCGTTGTGTACGTGGTGCTGGGGTTTGAACTCACATACTTGTGCATGCCAGGCAAGCATCATAACCACTGAGCCACTGCTCTGGCCCCTCCAGGGGAGCATTTTTCCATCCCTTTCAGCTTCTGGCAGTCCCTTGGCTTATGGCAGCTCTCTCTAGTCTTTACAGCATTTTGTACATCACGTGTCTCTGGGCCTGAGTTTTCTTTTATAAGGACACCAGTTTTATTGAGTTAGGGCCCACCCCAATGTCCTCATGCTAACTTGATTATGTCTATAAAGATCTACATTTCAAATTAAGGTCATTTTCACAGGTCCTTAAAGTTGTGACTCTGACAAATATGTCCTCAGAGGCACAGCTCAGTCCCTAACAGGTGATGTCAAGGGGGACAGCATGCTCATCTGAGCAGCTGCAGTTTGGCTTATCTGTTCTGAACAATTGGTCATGGAGCACTGGGCCTTGGTTTGTCCTGTTGAGGGATCAATGGGTGGTGTGAGGATTTCCACTATGTTCTACAGGAAGCCATACATCTGTTGCACCTCCGAACACACACTTGCCACCAAAACCACCTTCAGAGGGGTTGGGGATTTAGCTCAGTGGCAGAGCGCCTGCCTAGCACACGCAAGGCCCCAAGCTCGGTCCTCAGCCCTGAAAAAAAAAAAAACAAAAACAAACACCTTCAGAAACAGCACAAAGGACCTAGAAGTGGCCTATTGAACCCCAATCTGAGCCACCCCATCCACTTTTCTGGGGTTCCTTGTTATGGCATGCTCCTGGAAAGCCCTGGAATACCAACCACATACAAGGAGGGAAAATGAGGTCCAGGTAGAGAAAGGCACCAGCCACCAATGACAATAGACTACTGGGGCCACCCACTTCCATGGGAGGAAACTCTGACAGGCCTCCTGGTCCCCTGGGCAGAGTTGGGCACCCTCACATTGAGCCTTAAAGTTCTCATCTGAAGGGTGAGTTGGCCCTGCCATCCTTCCAGGGCTAGTAAGAGATTGTGACATGCTCAGGTTAGAGTGGTGGCCTCAGTGCTGGACCAGGCAGGGACCCAGTGGGCTCTCCCAGTTGCCCAGATCCCCAGACTCAATGTATCTAGATCCATGGGAACAATGCCTTGGCTGTGTCTGGCTGAGTGTCTCCTCAAGCTCCAGGCCTGAGCCTCCCCCTCCAGGGACACCACCTTACAGCTGTGCCCTTCAAGAACCAATCCAAGCTACCTGTCCTTCAGACCTGCTCAGCCGGTCACGTCTGCTTTAGTGAAGGCAGAGGAGGCTGAGGGAGGTGTGGGCTGCTGGCATGGGAGGCTGTGAGAATGAGGCCAAGTCAGGCCAGGCCACCTAGGAACTGGTGAAGCTACAGTCTCCCCTCATGTGGTTTGCAAGCGGGAGCCCATGGTACACTCAGTGAGCTCTGCTGAGTGTATAGACTGGTGGAGAAGCATGCAGGCAGCAGGGCAGGTCTGAAGTCCTTGTCTCTGTGTTCTGCTTTGTAAAATGGGTACCACATGAGCTACCAGAAATTTCCAAGAGAAAGTGAGCGTCTGGCATCGGTAGAAACTTTCCTCAAACACCCTCATTTACCAGTTAGCACCCACAGGCCCTTAGAACCTGGGAGGAGACCCAGGCATAAGCCTGCCAGTGGTGGTGGGGTTCTGGGATTAAATTACATAATAATTGTAGAAATGTCACCTGCTTTTTGTTTTCCTGTATTTTTAATTTGTTTAATTTTTTTTTTTTTTGCTTTTTTTAATTCCAGGGCTCAAACCCAAGGCCTTGCATATGCTAGGCAAGCATTCTACCACCGAGCTACACCTCAGCCAAATCAAATGCTTTTTGTTTTTGTTTATTCTCAATTTCAGCTGCCACATACAGAAAAATGAGAGTTTTAGGGCTGAAGTGGTGGGCTCGGTGGTTACGTTGCTTGCCTGGCATGCACAAGTACCCGGGTTCAAACCCCAGCACCACGTACACAACTAAAGTGTCAGGGCAACGAAAGCCATGTGAAAAACTCAATAAAAATTGATTCTCTCTGTTTCTCGTTCTCTCTCTCTCTCTCACTGTCCTTCTCTCTTTAAAAAAGAAAAGAAAAATGAGATTTTTCATCCTAAAAACCTTTACAGTGGACCAAGTCCAGAAAGTTCTGTTGCAAAAGGGTAAGAGATAAAGAGGTGCAAAGGACTCATGGACTTCCTCTCTTGAAATTGATAACTTTTTAAAACTAAAAAGAAATTTTTGAAAGAGAAGAGTAATCTTAACTTGTAGCTCCAATGAGCTGAATCTTTGGGGGAAAAAGAATTTTCCTAAAACCATTTCTGCCAGTCTAGAACCCTCCACCGAAGTCACTAATTCTACTAGCTATCTTCATCCAAGTAGCAGCAAAGGAGGTGACTGGAGCGCTGGCCCTGCCTGGAGTCACTCCCCTGTCCTGCTGGGACCTGGGTTCTGACCACTGAGATGTCCTACCTGGCCAGGCCCACCTGCGATAGCAGACATGTCCACCAGGGAACATGGAGCCACCAACCTCTGGTTTAGAAATAATGAACTGAGGACACACAGTGAGGTAACCTGAAGGGTGGAGAGGGCTACAGATTCACAGAACCAATACTGCCAAGCGGTGGCTACATGCCAGGCTGATTAAGGTGCTGGGGACACAGTTGGGCACAGGAGGGACTAAATCTGCTCCCCTGGCTCCGCTCCTCCCTCCTGAAACTTTACCTGGCCACTGTTAGGCGGTCAGGTAAAGGGTGATTTTTCTTCTGCCTTGTGACTTTTTTCCGTATTTTCTGAATTTGCTACAATGAGCACATATCTATTTTCTAATTAGAAAACAGGATACAAAGATTTTCAGCACTTTGTAAAATTAAACAGTTGCAAACCCACCTCCCACACCCTAACTTGTGCTTTTCGGGAAAGATGCAAGCTGACCTCTCATTTGACAGATGGGGGGCCTGAGGGTTACAGAAGGGAACTGTCTTGTCCAAGGTCACTGGGCCATTCGGATTATGCCTCATTATCATGCTTTAGGAAGTTCCCTTCTAAGGATAGAGTGCCAGGTGGAGGGCCTGTGTTTTCATTGGCCAGGAGCTGCTTCCAGCTAAGCTGGGAGGTAAGAAGGTGGCCTGGTGGGTCAAGGGCAACCTGAGACTTGATGCTCAGAAGCCTGTTAATCTTCTTTAATGTCCAGCACCTGCCCAACAAGCAGGGACAGTCCCTATTGCTTGGTCACTAGAGCAGCCTGAGACCTGGGCCATTTCTTCCTCCAGTCTCTGCTCTGGCTCCATCCCAGTCCAGTGGCTGCTCAGCCCTGACCAGTTTGGGGCTCCTGGGTTTTAGTCCTGTCTCTTTACCAGTGCTGGCCCAATCCTACCTAGCTTCCAGTCAGTCCTGACTCAGCTTCCACTGTTCTCTGAGCTCCAGTCTCTTTCCCTATCTCCTTGTGAAAACAGTCAAACAGGAAGGTCCCGCCAACCTGGGGCAGCTGCAACTGCTGCCTGCAGGAGCAGGCTGGGGCCTAGCTGACACCTTCCTGAGCCCTCCTGGGGGTGGCTCTCAGTGGCCTGTAAAGCTGGCAAGGCCCAAACAAATGAAGACATCAGAAAGACTCAGCCTTGGGAAGCTGCTTGGTGATCTTGTGATTTATAGATGGGGAGACCTAGGCTAGGGGCGAGGGTCTGCCCCAAGTAACACCGCACATCCTTGAACTCCTCCCTATAGCTTGGGCTCTGTCTGGGCTCGGTGTGGACCTGGGTGTGTTACCTGGGCTCTTTGTGCCTTCGTTTCCGCACCTGTGTTACCAATATGTAGGTCTTCTGCCCCAAGGCTGAGGCAAAGGTGAAAGGTGAGGCTTTGCCACCATCTCTGGAGGAAGACAGAGGTGGGGAGGGTCTCCCACAGGCTCCACATCTGCACGCACCGCTCACTCTGCCTGCACCAAGAGCACACAGCTGCTGCTGATAGGGGCTTCTCTGTCCCTATAGTACATATGGGAAACTGAAGCTCAGACCTGCAAGCCACACATTTGCTGTGTGGCTACCTTGATTGCAAGGGACAAAAACCCAAGGTAAACCTGCTTTATGAGAAAGTAACAGGACCATCCTGCTTGGGGTGTCTTCACTATCTCCGTGTAGCACACATCCCATGACAAGGAGATGGCTGCCCACTCCTTAGGGTTCTGAGCAAGGCCCGGAGGCATGGTGAGCATCTCTACCAGCATCCTAATGCCTCATCCCAGGATGACCCTGGACCAACTACCCGGGACCAATCACTGTAGCCAGGCAGAGGCACTCACCTAGGCCAGGGCTCTCGTATCTATTGCTACATAACAGATACTTCTTAGTTTTTCTTGTTTTGTTTTACGGTGACGGGGATTGAACTCAGTGAGTTGAGCATGCTCTACCACTGAACTACAACCCCAGCCCAGTACTCTTAGAATAGCAACAGTCCTTCCTTCCTTTTCCTTATGGACCTGCAGTTTAGGCACGGCTCAGCATTTCTTCCCTGTTGGTAGGGAAGCTCAGCTGGAGCAGAAAGGCCCATTCTCCAAATGCCTCATCATGGGGCTGACAGGTTGAGCTGGTCACAGAGCTGCTCCAGCTTCCTGACAGCATGATGGTTGGCTTCTAAAAACCAGAAGACAGGAAATGGGAGCTGCCAGTTTCTCAAGCCTCGGCCTAGAGACGTCACTTTTGTATTCTGTTCATCAAGCGCTGAACTCATATTCAAGGAGTTGAAATAAAAAACCTCACCTTTCCATGGGAGGACTATCAACAAATTTGAGGGCACCTACAGAAACCAAAGCCTGAGCTTTGGATCTGAGTACTAGACCAGGTTGTTTCCGTTCTTCTGGGATAACTGCTGAGCACTGGAACACCAGGGGCCTGTTCCAAATCAGAACTCAGAGCAGGGTAAGAACCCGAATATCAGTATGGCCCTGTTGTTCTTTGACAAAATACACACAGAGACAGATTAAAAACAGAAAGGCAAGCCAGGTGTGGTGTTGAACACCTGTAATCCCAGCAACTTGGGAGATTGAGACAGGATCACAAGTTCAGGGCCAGTCTCAGCAACTTAGCAAGGCCCTATTCAAAAAAAATTTTTTTGTTTTGGTTCCAGGGATTGAACCCTGGGTCACTTAACCTCTGATCCACATCCCCAGCTCTTTTTTATATCTTATTTTGAGACAGGTCTTGCTAAATTGCTTAGGGTCTTGCCATGTTACTGAGGCTGGCTTTGAAGTTGTAATCCTCCTGCCTCAGTCTCCCAAATTGCTGAGACTGCAGGCATGTGGCACGGGGCCTGGCTTCCCAGTCTCAAAACTTAAAAAAAATAAAAAAGGCTGGGGATGTAGCTCAGTGGCATAGCACCTCTGACTCAATCCCCAATAATAAAAGAAAAGAAAAGAAAAGAAAAAAATAGAAATGCTGGAGGACACTCAAGTACACCGTGCTAGGCTGGGTAGATGTTCAGTAATGCAGCCATTCTTGGTGCTTAACTA
Source organism: Aplodontia rufa (assembly GCA_004027875.1). Lineage (NCBI taxonomy): Eukaryota > Metazoa > Chordata > Mammalia > Rodentia > Aplodontiidae > Aplodontia > Aplodontia rufa. Next base: position 14,881 of record PVKS010022981.1, read on the forward strand.
TATTTCCAAAACTGTGTAGAGGAATAGACCTTTGCCTCCTGTGTTGTAATGATGTTGTCTGAGAGGGCAGGGGGAGAGCGCAGCACATTACAGAGATCATATCGTCCCAGGAGTGTCCAATCATGAGCACATCTGGAATCCCAATGTTGGCGTACATGGCTTTTTCTTTTTCTTTCTTTCTTTTTTTGAGGCCTGGATTAACCCAGGTAAGTCCAAACTCCAAGGCTACCCAGGATCTCTCTGCATTCAGTTTCTCCCTGTCTCCATGGTCCTGAGCCCTCCCAGAAACCACCTCATTCTTGGTTCATCTGAGAGAGCTACAGAGGACAAGAGGGGAGTCAAGGCTAGCCCGTTTGGTGACTTTGTGCAAATCTGGAGAAGCCCACATCCCTGAGGGTAGTGCATGGGCTGGGTCTCAGTGCACACGCATATTCACCAGGGCCTCTGTGCGGTGGTAACCTGTTCAACTGGACATGGCCATCCTCGGGGAGGAGCACGTTGCTGCAGCTTCCAGGGGGCTGAGAGCTCACGGGGTCCTGCAGAGTGCTACAACAGATCACCTTCCCCTTGCTGATGGCCACCGTTTCTGGAAGGGCTTCTATGTGCCTGGCTCTGTGTTCCATGTACCAGCCTCAGTGCTCTCTCAAATCTGTAGGGCCCAGGAACAAGGCCCTCAGTCCCCGGTGAAGCCATTTAATCCTGCAGCCCTATCTGTAGTAGTCCCACAGTCCTCCTGCCCTGTATCCCTCCTACCTTGTGTCTGTAATATCCCAGCTGCCCTGAATCTCCTGTCCGCCCTGCCAGGCATGGAAGCTCTACTGGTGCTTCCATATTCAGCTTGGTGCTGCCTCCTCCAGGACGGACTCCCTGGCTCACCCGGGCTGGGCTACATGCCTGCAGACATGTTGCACCTCGAGGACGGGAACCATGAGACCAGGCAGAGTGCGGACATTGCTAATGGTCTGTGGAACGCATGATTGAGATGCAGGCTAAACTGACAACATCCTGGAAAACTCTTGCTCTTCTTTCTCTCTCCACTCACCTAATCAAGCTGTGGCTCTGAATACAGAATTTGGCATTGGGCTTAAAGCCCAGCCAAGTCACCCATATCGGACGCAGCCTGTTACCCAACGTGTCACCTTAGATATGCCTCAAACCAACTCCCAGCTGTTTTAGACTTCCTTTGGGGTCCTCTATCAGTCACATTTTTTTCTTTTCTCTCTTATGATACTTTGACATCTGGGCCTTGCTGACCCTATAGGGACTGGCAGTGTTCCCCACCCCCACCAGGGCTGACCAACCCCTAGAAATAGTAAAGGACTCCCTGGAAGTACTCCTTTCAAATGCAATACGATGACCCGACCGGCCCTCATCCCTCACTCACCACCCCCTCTTTGGGACTTTCATGCTCCAGGCCACTGTCCGCCTGTGCTTATCACCCCAGAGCCAGATAGCAGACTGCCAGGGAGAGCCCTTCTGCCTCAAAGCCTGCTGGAGTTCTTCCAGCTACAATCCTGCACCTGCCTACCTTGCCTTACCTGTTCCTTCCTGTGGAAACCATTGAAAAGGTTCCACCCACAGTTCCCTCCTGCCTTCTGCCTCTGGCTGACCCTGGTGCTACCCTATCTGGCCCCCCCATGGCATGCTATGCCCCCTTGGGTATCAAACTATGTTTTTACTGGCCGCCATCTCCTGAACCGTTGGCCTCACCATGCTGAGTAATAATTAAACATGGACGATTTTAAAAACAGCTTCAGGGCTGGGGATGTAGATCAGTGGTAGAGCACTTGCCTAGCGCATGCAAAACCTTGGGTTTGATCCCCAGCACTACCACCACAACAAAAATTTTTAAAATAATAAGATCAGGCCCAAAGGCCCTCTAGCCTTCCAGAGCAGGGCAGAAAAGCTGAAGCGTGAACGCTCCCTGGAGCAGCCCTTAGTCAGTAACTATCAGGAGCTGGTGGGTAAATGCCCCCACTCTGTTGCCCTTCAGGTAGGACGATGCTGAGGATCATTCATGTGGGAGATGAGCGGCTAGAGCTGGTCTGGCATTCACAGCTCCTACGGAACATAAGCAATCTCACAGAGATCATATCAGATGAATCCATTTCCTAATCTAACTTAGCAATGAAAAAAAAAAAAACCAAAGCCGCTGGGCAAACCAAAAACACAACATCCCTCCTATGTTGAACAAGATGAGCCACCGCTTCATTCCAATTGCAGCTCTAGCCTCGCTCTATCCCTCCACATTCTAATAAAATTTGTTAAGGTACTCAACGTAGAGTTTCTTTCATCCAATAGAGTTTCAGGGCATCCAATCTGGCTCTGCTTCCTTGAACCCCGCCCCCCAAACTCTCCTAACACAAGCCCAAGTCCTACTCTAAGTCTCTTTTAATACCATCCTACTCAGAGGCCCCAAGTTTTCCCATGGACTTTACTCACTGTAGCAAGTCTGTCATCCTAGCTTCACCAGGGAGGTTCTGGGAGTCCTTGGTGGGCTGGAGTAACAGCTTCCTCCAGAGTCCCTCTGCAGACTAAGTTCCAGTTGCCTCCAGACCTGAACTGCTTCTTACAGACTCTGTTAGTGTATATTTTAGTCTGCTTTCTATTACTGTGACAAATGCCTGAGCTAATCAATTTGTAAGAAGAAAAGCTTTATTTCGGATCATGGTTTCAGAGGTCTCAGTTCATGGTTGCTTGACCCCGTTGCCTTTGGAGAGAAAGCTGTTCATTTCACTGCAGCCAGGAAGCAAAGAGAGAGAAAGAGGAGGGGCCAGGATTTTCTGATATTCCCTTCAAGGGCACACCCCCACTGACCTAACTTCCTTCCACTAGGCCCCACCTCCTAATGCTTTCACACCTCCCAATAAGACCACAGCCTGATGACCAAGTCTTAAACACACGAGCCTTTGGGAGACACTTATCCAAACTATAACAGTGTCCTAGGGATGCTGCCACAAAGTTCCACAAACCAAGGCCTTAAAACAGAAGAATCCTTGGACTACTTGGCCTGACAGCTGTGTTACTCCAATCTACCTCCATATCTCATCTCAGTCTTGTCTTCATATTCGGACATTGGTTATTGGATTTAGGGCCCATGGCAATTCAGTATGACCTCTTTTGCTTAATTAATAATGTCTGCTAAGTTTATAAATGAGACCACATTCTGATGTTCTGGGTGGACATGAATTTTGTGGTTATGGAGGATACCATTCAATCCATTACAATCTGACCCACAGAAAGATCATTTTGCTCCCATGTTCAAAATACATTTACCCATCCCAACATCCCCCAAAGTTTTAATTCATTCTAAAATGGAGAAATGGAGAGGATGAAGGGGTCTGCTATGGTTTGGACAAGTGTCCTCCAAAGGCCCATGTGTTCAAGGCATAGTCTCCAGGGTGGCTGTATTGGGAGGTGGCAGAACTTTTAGAAGATGGGGCCTAGACAAGGACATTAGGTCTTGGGGGCTGGAAAGGGTTATGGGACTCTTTTGTTTCCTGGTCTTGAGAAGTGCAGTTTGCTCCACCACGTTTCCCAACCACCCACCATTGCCATTTGATACACCCACCAGAACCACAAAGGAATGAACCCACCCTACCTTGGACTAGAACTCTAAAACTACGAACCAAAATAACTCTTTTCTCTATACAAGTTAATTTTCTCAGGTATTTCGTTACAGTGATGGAAAGCTAATGAATGCACGGTTATTTGGTCTAAAGTAAATTTGAAACCCATCAGGCAACCCCATTAGGCTTTGTGGCTGAATGCTCAGTCCTTTGAGCTTGGGGTAGTGGCCTGCTTTCTGGGGTCTTGGCAACAGCTGTGGTCCTACCTTCCCTGGCTTGACCTTTTCCTTTCCTTTTCTTTTTTTTTTAAGAGAGAGGGACAGTGAAAGAGAGAGAGAGAAAGAGAGAATCAATTTTTATTTAGTTTTTCACATGGCCTTCGTTGCTCCAAGACTTCATTGTGTAGGTGGTGATGGGGTTTGAACCCGTGAACTCGCGCATGCCAGGAAGTGCCATAACCGCTGAGCCACTGCTCCCTGGCTTGACTTTCATCCATGGTTCAACCCTCCAAGTCAGCATGCCTTCACTTCATCCATCTCTGTAGTACCTGTTAGTCCATGCTGGCAGCATTTCTGCTGGTGTGACATTTTCAGAAAGTTTGGTGGTGTCCTGTGTAAGCCATAGAGGTTCCTGCCTCCAGACCAAAGACTCCTCCACAGATCCTTCCTGGATAACTCCATCTCTGTTCCTGGACTCCAAGATTAGCATCAATACAATATCCAATAATGCCTTTGATGTTGTCTTCAGACCGCACCTTCTCAACAGTGAAGTTCCTAATTTTAGCAGTCTGGGCAGGCTGAAGGCCTCCCAACTCACCAAGTGCTGGTTCCCTTTTCACTTAGCATTTCCTTCCTCAATTTATGCCTTTTCTCAATTATCATTTCAAGCAGCAAGAAGAAACAAGGCCACGTCCACCGTACTTTACTTGGAAACCTCCTTCGCTAAATATCCAAGTTCACGGCTCACAAGTTCAAACTTTCCACTCAGCTGCCACGTTTTCCGTCACCTCAAAGCAAAGCACGTTTCTGCTAGGATTCAATAATTTGTTCCTTCCGTGCCCTCGTCAGAAGCGCCCAAATGTTTATATTTCAACTAACGTTCTGTTCGTGATGATAAATTCTTTCTCTAAGACAATGAGAGCTTTTCCGATGGTTCTCTTCTTTCTAAACTTCACAAGGAGTACCTTAAATAAATGTCCATATTTCCACCAATAATTACTTGAAGGCAATCTAATTCTGCTATAGCAGAATACCACATGTAGGGTAAGTTCTAGAGGCCAAAAGGTCTATTATCAAGGTGCTGACATTGACGAGAGCCTTCTTCCTTTGTTATAATATAGCAGAGGGCAGAGAGAGACAAAGAGAGGCTTAAGTCATCCTTTCACAAGGAACCCACTCCAAGATAACAACATTAATCTATGAATGCAGGAAGAGCGCTAATGGCCTAATTTCCTCTTAAAGGTCCCATTTCTTCACACTGTTACAATGATGATTAACTTTTCAACACATGCTCTTTGGGAGACATATTCAAACCACAGCACTGTGTTTTTTCTATTAAGTCCCTTGTATTAGTTCATTTTCCATTACTATAATGAAATACCTGAAGCAGGCTAACTTTGTGAAGAAAAGGGGTTTACTTAACTCACTGTTCTGGAGGTTCAAGAACATAACACTGACATCAGCTCAGGTTTGGGCACCACCCCCTCCAATCACCTAGAATCTCCAACTAGGCTCTACCTCTTAAATGTCCCACTTCCTACCACCTATGCTGAGAGTCAAGCTTTCGGGGGCTAGAGTGGTAGCTCGGTGGTTACGGTGCTTGCCCCGCATGCGCAAGTACACAGGTTCAAACCCCAGCACCCATGTACACAACTAAGTCTCAGATCAATGAAAGCCATGTGAAAAACTCAATAAAAATTAATTCTCTCTGTCTTTCTGTCTCACTGTCCTTCTCTCTTAAAAAAAAAAAGCTTTCAACATATGAACCTTTAGGGGATAAATAACATACAAAGGATGACACATCTTGAGAATCTCCTAGCCTCTAGCCATCACCTAAGCCCAAAGCCATTTCCACAAACCATTACCCAAGACCAAAGCCATTTCCATATTTTTAAGCATGTGTCAAATTACAAATGACCATGAACTCAATGGCTTCAGATAACAGAAACGTACTCTGTTTTTGGAGGCCAGAATTCTTCAATGGAGGCATCTTCAAGGCCAGGCTTCCTCGCAGAGCTCTACAAGGGGTGTCCTTTCTTGCCTCTTCCTAGTTTCTGGCTGCTTCCAGAGGTTGTTGGTACTCCTTGGCTTGTGGCTACATAACTCCACTCTCTGATGGCCTCTCTCCATGTGTGTGTTTCTGTGTGTCCTCTACTCCTCTTATCAGCACACCAGCCATTGGCTTTAGGGCTCTATCTAATCCAACATGGCTGCTGTAACTCATTCATGTAAACTCTGCTTTGGCATCCACCAGTTTTATGGTCCCCTGCTCCTCACACATGACCTACATATTTTGAGACAGTCTCCACCCAATTCCCCTTTTAGGTAGATAAGGCCCCGTATCCTGAACTGGTCGACCACTTCTGCTTTAACTCTGGTGAACTTGACAGTGTAATCCTGTATTCCTGCCTTTAGCCTTCAAATTCACCACTCCAGCCCTGTCTCAGGAAACCCACCTTGGTGACACCCCAGGCCCCAGTAGAGGTGTAGGTCCATAGGTCCCTCTCTCCTGCTCCTTACCCGCTGGTTGAACACGCATGTCCCAGATGCCCCTTCTTCTTCCCGTAGGCCTTGCAAAGCATGCTGCCCTCTGCCCTCTGGGCTTTGTAATAGTCATTTTGCCATTCTGGTCTGAGTGTCCCCAGCTGTGCTGCACCGGACCGTATCAAACCCAATTTAAACACCTCACTTCACAAATTCCAGCGGGGGGCTGGAGTGGTGGCGCAGTGGTTTTGGCGCTTGCCTGGCATGCACGAGGACCCGGGTTCAAACCCCAGCACCATGTACACAACTGAGTATTGGCGCAATTAAGGCCATGTGAAAAACTAAATAAAATTGTTTCTCTCTTTCTCTCTCTCACTGTCCCTCTCTCTTTAAAAAATAAAATAAAATAAAATAAATCCCAGCGGTGACCTCATATTGATTCAATGGATTATATTTGTACAGAGCTTATTTTTTTTGAAAGAGAGAGGAACAGTGAGAGACAGAGAGAGAGGGAGAGAGAGAGAGAGAGAAAGAATCGATTTTATTTAGTTTTCCAGGTGGCTTTTGTTGCTCTGACACTTGGCTGTGTATGTGGTGCTGGGGTTTGAACCTGCATCCTTGCACATGCCAGGCAAGCCCCGCAATTGCTGAGCCATCACTCTAGCCCCACAGACCTTATTTTCAAATAAAGTCACATGCTGAGGTTCCAGGAAGATATGGATTCTGGGGAGCACAGGTCAACTCATTCTGTCTTGTATTGGCTTTCATCCCTTCTCTGTCTCACTCTCTGCCCTCACATTGGATCAGCTCCCAAATGAATTCTTTGCATTCTAATCCAGGGAGCTACAAGGAGAACCCACCCTGCAGCCTCCCTGGGCCGAGCAGCAGGGTTCTCTGCAGCGAGGCAGGTGAGGACCTTTGCCCTTTCTTCTGAGGTATCGGAGCGCAGAGGGCTGAATCCTGCAGGGACAGAAGCTCGGGGCCTCATGCAGCCCAGTGGCCACTTCCTGACTCTGGGAACTGGAGTGCTTTATAATGAGCCGCCATATTCTTTCTTAGAAATGGATAAGCTGCCTTGTGGGGATGAAGTTATTGGCAGGGTGGGCTATTTGCTTCTTTGAGTTTGGATAAAGAAATGGAAAGCCATGCTCACTTTCCGGGATGCACATAGGATGTATGTGGGCAGAGCTTAAAAGGTTGGGGGATGGGATTGCTGAAGACTGAGCTTTCTGGAAGGCAGGCCTAATCCAGGAAGGAGAAAGGATTTTGTCCTTCTTGGAGATGCTGTGAGCTTGGATTCTGGGTGGTAGAATCCTGGCCAAGGCAGAACATTCTGGAGAGAATAGACTGGATTGTATGAAATGGTGGCTGCTAGGTGGGGCAGGGCTGCAGTTGGCAGGAGATCGGACTTCTTGCAAAATGTACCAGCTGGTGTAACCGCTTTAGATGAAATCAAAGATCAGGTATCCCCATGTCTCTGGGCCTCACTAGGAGACTCTTCAGGTTCCAAGTTTTCCTGAGCTCAGGTCACATGACCTGTTATGATCTGGAATGTCCCCCCAAAAGGTCATGTGTTGAAGGTTAGGTCCCTAGTGCAGAATGTGAAGAGGTGAAGCTTTTGAGAAGTGATTGGACCACGAGGACTCTGACCGCATCAGTGGACTCACAATTTGAATGGAGTGTTGGGAGGTGGTGGAAACGGGACAAGGTGGGACCTAGTTGAAGGGAGTAGCCCTTGGGGCCATGCTTTTTGGGAACTATATCTTGTTCCTGCTCCTCCTCTCACTCCTCCCCTCTCCTCCTTTCCTTTCCCTTCCTCTCCCTTCCTCTCCTCTGCTCTCCTGTCATCTCTTCTTCCATCTCACTGGCTGCCAGGAGCTGGGCAGCTCTGCTCTACCACACCCTGCCTGTCCAGATGCTCTGCCTCACCTCAGGCTCAAAGCAACGGAACCAGCCAACCTTGGGCTGAAACCTCTGAAACCATGAGACAAAACAAATCTTTCCTTTAAGTTGCTTTTCTATTATTTTGTCACAGAAAAAAGAAAACTGGCCAACATGCCTTCTGTCTTGGATCGCATGACCATCCTTCATCAACCCCCGTGGCTGAGGGAACTGGGATCCTCCCTGGCCCTGCCCATGTAACAGGATGTAGAGGATGGAGTCCACTTCCTGGTATACCCTCGACTCTCCTGAAATTCAGGGTCCACTTCCTGGTATACCCTTGACTCTCCTGAAATTCAGAGTCCACTTCCTGGTATACTCTCGACTCGCCTGAAATTTAGGATCCACATCCTGGTATACCCTTGACTTGCCAGAAATTCAGAGTCCACTTCCTGTTATACCCTCGACTTGCCAGAAATTTAGGGCCCAAATAATTCACACCCTGTCTCCAGCTCTTCTCTGAGGTGATTCCCACTGCTGTCCCTGAGCCCCAAAGCATAACCTTATGCTCTTCTGCCCTGGTTAGTCAGAGAGGTCTGAATCCATCCCGGGCCCAGCATGGGGCATCCATTGGTAGAGCGGAGATAAGGCACCAAGGGAGCAAGGACAGCAGAGAGGGTGGGTGCCAATGCAGACCCCTGGAATGCTTATACCCAGGGCAGCATCAGGCTCTGGGCTTCCTGTTGCCCAAGTAGGAAGGGGCAGGAGAGCCCTCAGAGCCTTCCTGAGGGTCGCTGGGGCCTGTCAGAGCTCCCATCTGGGAGCAGGTGCAGAGCCCAGAAACCCACAGGTTAGCAGGCCATGGAGCAGGGAGGCCTGGCATTATGGGATGGAATGTGCAAAATGTAGACTGGGAGCCAGTTACTCCCCCAAGGCCTGTCCTGACGCAGCTAGCTCCCTCTTTGGACCCCCAGACCTCCAATCCCTGTTTCATCTGACATGCCTGTAGTTGAAGAAGGAACCTGGTCTCAGAGGAAGTCTGTGGCCTCTGGTGGGTCACCTCTCCCCAGTTCCTCCCCCATGAATGGCGGTAGGAAACTTCCTCCCAGAGCAATGGATGACCATTTGATAGGTGTGGTGCGCAGGGGCGACCAACTGCTGCAGGGGCCTCCTGACACTCTCAGGGACCATGGCTGCCTCATCCCAGGGAGATGACCCTGGACCCTGCCACCTAGTACCAGGTGCCACCTGCATGGACAGCTGGCCCTGCCCACAGGGAGCTCTGCAAGGAGGGCATCTCAGAGCAGGCATAGAGTGGATCAGACCATGGAGTCAAGGCCTTGGCTGCCAGCTGCCCCTGGGGCTTTGCCGGCTGTCACCCTGCCGCACCATCCAGAAGGGATTCAAGGAAGAGACAAAGGTGAGCCCATCCTCCTTCTGGACGCCCAGAGCCAGGACCTGCTGCTCAGAGGGTGTTGTGTTCCAGGAGGAAGCTGGTGCTGAAGGGGAGGCCCCCAGGACTCCACAGGTGGTAGACAGTGTGGGGTCTGGGGTTGTATGAAGATCTGGGGCTTTAAGTTGACCTGGGCCTCTATGGGAGAGTGGGAGATAAGCACTGCTGGTGTGTGACCCACCTACATCCAAATTCCCCTCTGCCTTGTCCTGGGGGAGTGGTGGCCTGTCTGGGTCTCAGTGTGCCTGTGTCTAGGGTGGAATCAGGCATCTGAGGCAGAGTTGTCTCTGGCGTCCATGGGACCCAGAGACCATGGGTCAGGCAGGAGAGGGCTGGACCTCCTCAAACTCAGGCAGCCTCCATTTCCCCATCTGTAGATGAGAATTCCAGACCCAAAGTACCCAGGGGCCATGTGACACAACAGGAAGACCTCGGGTTTTTCCAAGGCTGTCTGCTCCTGCTTCGTCCCAGGTTGCATCCTGCCCTCTCAAGGCTCTGCCTGGAGAAACAGGTTAAAAAGGAGAGCGAGGAGCTAAACAGAACAAAACACAAACAAACAAAAAAAATGGAGCCAGGATCAGTGGGCCATGGATGTAATCTCCACTGTTCAGGAGAATGAAGCAGGAAGATTGCAAGTTCAAGGCCAGCCCGGCCAACTCAGTAAGACTCCTGACTCAAGATAAAATTAAGTGCTGGGGGTGTAGCTCAGTGGAAGAGCACTTGCCTAGCATGCAGGAGGCCTTGGGTTCAACCTCCGGTACTGGAAAAAACAAGTGGAGAGACTAGAACAAAGGCTTTCTGAGGAGGGCCTCATGGGAGGACCTGCCGGCAGAGGTCCCAGGCACAGGGAAGAGCAGATGCAAAGGCCCCCTGGTAGAAGAAAGCTGGTGGTTCCGAAGGCTGGTGGCCTAAGTCTGATAGGATGGGTTGGCAGGAGAAAACAAGGCTAGAAGTGTGGCAGGGTCAGGGGTACTGGTGGTTCCAATTCCCCTTATTCCAGAAACCCAAGTGACGTCCAGTACACTTGCTTCTCTCATCGGGCTGGCACTCGGGAGGTGTAGCAGCAGTGCCTGGCATCTGAGCAAATGGATGAACAGTGAGTGAGGGAATCTTGGTTGGTCTCTAACTCACTGTGTGACCTCAGGTGAGTATACTCCCCTCTCTGGGCCTCAGTTTCACTACTGCCAAGACAGCCTCCGAGTCATGATTCTCTTCCCAGGCAGCATGTAGCGGGGAACCTAGCTGCAGTAGGCCTTATTGTGGGCTGCTTCATCTTCCCTGGGACTGTGGGGATGCAGCCAGCACCTGACTCTGGGCTTGGGTGCCAGATGAGGCTGTCAGCAGTGCCTGGCACCCACGAAAGAAGCTGGTCTCCAACCTCCATGCAGGAACCTCTGCAGTGGGCCTGTTCACTCCTCTCTTCTGGTTTCCTCTTTTCTCCTCTGTGCTTGGACCTGTGAAAACCTTTTTGCTCAGGAGTCCTGTCCTCCAGGCTCTGTCCCTGGACTGGTACCAGAGGCCACCAACCTGAAGGCAGTGCAGGCAGAGCCTGGGATGGGTACAGAAGACCCCCACCCAGGCCTTGATTCCTGTGCCCATTTGGCACCTTGGATTCTGTCCTATCTCTAAGACCCCCAGGAGCCTCCTCCCCCAACTCACCCTGGGGCCGTTTTTCCCAGCCCAGGGGTGGTCTCTTATGTCTGTGAAGGATGGGTGGGCCTTTGGGAGGAGGAGGAGGAAGGACAGGGAAGAGCTGAAGAGCCAGCATTTGCCCAGAGTGTGACTGGGTGTGACAGCAGCCTGTGACCACCAGTGTGAATGCAGAGTGAATTCAGATCTGGCCCAGCTGGCACTAGCAGGTCCGCATCGTGGAGCATGTCTTGCCTCAGGCCCACAGTGACACTGAGCTAAATGCCTGTCAGCATCTTTTCCCTGATTCCTGGCAGCTTTCCCTTCTGGGGCCCCATGCTGCACCCCCTGCCACCCAGGGTAGGCTGGGACCACTATGATTTCAGACTGCAGCAATTGTAACATTTAGCAGGATATTTCACAAAAATACCTGGATTTCTTTCAACTCTAGGAAATGCTGGAAGCTCTGTCTCTCAGACCCACACCCCATGGGTGGGGGGGCAGCTGGTTGAGGCTCCCCACATTGTCAGAGCACTGGCCTCAGCTCATCCACCTGGCCACTGCAAGGGTCATGGAGCCCTGACTCCCTTCCCACCTGGACTGGACTACTGTAGCTGGTAGGACGTTAAAGCCCCAACCCTGCCTGTCTCTCCTCTGTTCACGGACCCCCGTCCAGTGGGCTGAGCCAAGGAAGGAGTCTCCTGAAGTCACTGTGGACACCTGCATGAGGGGACCCTAGCCAGGTCAGAGGGTGGAGGGGACAGAGGTTAGAGGCCCCACCCTGGGGACCACAGCAGTCTCTGGACCCCCACAGACCACATTTCCTGTTGGGGTCATCATGCCCAGTAGGCCAATTCCAGCTTCATCTCTCAGCTGTCAAGTGGGAACTTCCTGGGGTGGTGGTGGGAATGAATGCAGCTACCGGAGCTAACAAGGTAGAGCCTTCCTTGGGCCAAAGCAGGTGTTAGTGAGGCGCAGGCTCAGAGTAGAGAGACGGCAGAGCTAGCTCCGGCCACTAGATGGGGCCCTCACACTCCCTCCGTCTGCTGCCCTGCAGCCCAAGGTGGGTGAGGGGGGTTGATGCATTCCCTTGAGTAACAGCCAGAAGGACCTGGCCCTGCCCCTCCCAGGTGGGCACTGTTGGGTTGCTTTCCCTACCTGGGCCTCAGTTTCCTCATTGTGAAGCAGGCCCAGAACGTCCATCACATCCCAGTGAGTGTGGAGCAGAGGGTCAGATGGATGCAGGGGGTTCCATGTATAGTAGTCTGGGTGGTGTAGGGGGCATCCCATGCACAGCCCAGCTGGGTATTGCATGAGCTCACCTCTGTTCATCCACCTCACCTCTGTTCCATTGTGCCCTGGCCTAAGCTCACTGTGTGCCTCCCCATCTCACTTCACCTGTGCCCTCCCACCCCACTTGTACCCCATCTCCCACCTCATCTGTACCCCCATCTCACCCTGTGACAATCACCCACTTCCGGCTCACACCCACTCAGCCTCCCAGAGGGGTGCCACACATCTGTCCAGGGGTCCCCACGGAGTACGATGGGTGGGTGTTAGACCCCAATCATTATACTCCAAAGACCCCACTCACCGGAGCCCTCAGAGCTCTGTTGCAAACAGCACCCCCACCCCACGATCTTTATCAGGTCCCCCACATCTTGCATGCGAGACCCCACCCTGTCGTGCAGCACAGCCACCCACCTGGCAGGACCAGGGATACAGAGCTGCAGGGCCAGGAGCACAATGTGGGCCATCTGTCACCCTCGCACTCCACCCTCCTGCCAGGCACCCGCCTTGTGGGGGACTCTGCAGAAGTGGGCAGAGCACTGAGGCGGTGCCCAGGTGCTGACAGTCAGCATTTATTTACACAAACACTGCATCTGCCCACAAAGGGGACAGACACAATTCTCAATTCTCACAGGCTTGCCACACAGGGATCAAGACCAGCCTCCCAACAGAGTTGTTGTTGTGGTTTTTAAGAGAGAGAGAGGAACGGTGTGTGAGAGAGAGAGAAGCAATTTTTATTTAGTTTCTCATGTGACTCTCTGTCCTATGATACTTTGTTGTGTACGTGGTGCTGGGGTTTGAACCCGTGTACTTGCGCATGCCAGGCAAGCGCCGTAACCACTGAGCCACTGCTCCAGCCCTTCCAACAGAGTTTTTGAGTGTGGTTGTTCAAGAACTGTGAGTCCAGTGGGACAGGGCAAGTCCGCCACTTGGCCCCTCTATAGGTGGCTCTAACAGGGTGGTGGGCTGAGAGGCAGAGCCTCGGGAGAGGGCAGAGAAGGGAGGTGGAGCCCAGGGGAAGTGAGTCCTAATCCAGTGCACTCAGTGTGGACAGGACAGGCAGAGGCCAGGACAGACCCCAGGCAGCTCTGCCTACACCAGGGGCAACAGCAGACTGGGTGGGGAGCAGTCGTCCCTGGGAGGAACCCACACAGCCTCCCTCTGTCGGAGCAGCCAAAGCTGCCACCAGGCCTACTCAGAGGACATTCACTTTGGCTGTAGCCCATGCTCCCTGCTCCAGCCACACTGCTGGGGCTAGCACCAGAGGCTGAGCAATTTCCTGAGACTTGCTGGGTAACCCTGGGCAAGTGGATGCTCTTCTCTGGGCCTTGGCTTCCTCCTCTTCAAAGCAGAGCGGCCCTGCACGTCCCCAGCTGTCGGCCTACCCACAGCAGTCCAGCAGTGCTTCACTTCTCCGCAGGGTCTCGGAAGTGGCCTCCCAGGACAGAGGCCAGACGTGGCATTGTTGCAAAAGGCAGTGCAAAGCTCCTCTCAGAGACTGGCTGTGCCAGCTAGGGCCTGGGACTGGGGGGCACTAGGGCTGTCCTGGGCTGTGTCCCCTTGGGCAGCAACACACAGGGCTTCTAGCCAGCTCTGCTGCAACTCCTTGGAGGGGGCCTTGAGGTACCAGCGCTGCTGGCCCTGCTGCAGCTTCCACGTGTACCCTGCTGCCAGCCCCTCCTCAGGGCCTGGCATGCTCACACTGCAGCCAGAGAGAGGGACGGTGTGTGCGAGGCAACCACCCTGCAGCAAAGAGAGAGGGTCAGTGGGGCCTCACCACAGTGAGCAGCCATGCCCAGCCCTACACAGTGCAAGGCAAACTGATCCAGATGGGCCTGTGGACATGCCTGTGCTGCCCTCTGTCAACCGGACAGGTGGCCCACAGGCTTTCCCTAAGGGAGGATGCTGGCAGGGGGCCTTGCCCACCTCACCAGACTCCTAGGCCCAATAACCCAGGAGAGGGGAGTCAGGACAGCCCCTGTGAAGTTGGCAGTCAGCAACTGGGGCTGAGAGGGACTGCACAAAGGGCTATGTGGGCCCCCGGGCCATACCTGCCAGGTTCTGTAGCTCCCAAATGCATCCACCCAGGATGGATGAATGAATGAACATGTGTGGGAAGGAGGAGCCAGCCCTCTGTGCACCCTGCCTGCCCCCCAACCCCTGGTTGGTCCTGGCATCATGGTGTCCTTTCTCCTATGAGTGGGGAGCAGAGGGTTATTCTGGGATGCCAGGGAAACTAAGGCCCAAGATCACACTGATGGAAGTGGGCTAGCACCAAGAGGGTGACCCAGACCTGCTCTGGGTACTACAGGCCGGAGATAATGGGGCTGTGACTGTGGAGACGGAGTATACTTCATAGCATGTGGTCTAAGGAACACACACCTGGCTGCTGCCACGAAGGTCCAGCACCCGGGGCTCCGATGTGGGGATGGTGGCCCATACTTCATTCCAGGCTGTACCATTATCTGATAGCCACAGGGGGCCGCAGATGAGGTTGGGCTGGGGATCCACAGCAGGTGGTTTCTGGGAACACAGAGACAGGTTACAGGTGGTCTCACCTGGACAAGTCACTCTCTCTTGAGGAGGCCACAGTGGGCCACAGAGACCCGGATGGAGGCTGGGCCCAGCCTCACTTGGCGCCAGGGGTCACTCCAGGCAGTCTGAGGGGCACAGGTGCCATGTGGTCTCAAGAGGGGTTTGTAGAACATGGGGAGTAAGCCCACATGCTGGGTCAAAATATCAGGAGAAAATCTGGCAGTAAGTACCCAAGTGTGGGTCACAGGGCAAAGGGACTCTGCATGTTTCAGACCTCACATACATCACACACACACACACACACACATCTCTCTTGTGATGTGCTTTAGAGCTGGCATGGAGACAAGTCTTCTGAGCCATCTATACATGGTCCCAATACCACTTGCTGGGTGTGATACCCCTAAGATTTGGTGGCCCTTTGAGGCCTGAGCCCAGCATTCCCAGGGCTCCCAGAATATATCTCAGCATTGAAAATGTAGAAATAAGAGGACCCAAGTGGGCAGAGCACAGGGCTTCCCACTGGGACTCCATTCTGACCTTGTCCTAATATCCTTATACCTTTGACCTCTTAGATCAAGAGGTCAGGCCCCCCAACAGAAGCATTGACCACATGTTGACCCCAGTCTGTCTGGCCACCCTTTGAAACTTTGGGAGGAAAATCAATGTTATAAACAGGTCCTGGGAGACCCCAACTGGCACTTATTTTGTATGATATTCTGCATTCAATTGCCAATTGTTCCAAGTGGCTCTCCCTGGTTCTGAGGCCTGTGAAGTCCACTGAGACGCTTCCCCATGTTTCCTGGTCCCAGCAATCAGGATCACCCACCTCTGTGCTCTGCTTGGGATCAGAGGGAACTTCGGTGCTAGGGCTTGCAGGGGCCACCGGCTCTGTCAGGAAACAACCTCTGCAGACCCGGCTCTGTCTGCTGTTCTCGGCCTTGAACTCAGAGCACTTCCCACAGATGACCTGAAAGACAGAGGGCACCTGTGACCCCACATCTTGGGCAGAGGAGGAAAGACTCAACAGGGTAGGAAGAGGTAAAGCTTTAACCTAAAATGAGCAGAGGTTCAGGAGCCCCAACTAAGGGTAGAGTAAGGCTGGTCCCAATAGTGACTAGGACCCTAGTGTCCTGTCCTTACCTGGGTGACCCAGAGTGCAAGGATCTGTGTGCAAAAAGAGGGAGTAGAACCACCAAGCACGTGAGGAAATTATGAATTACTGATCATCAAGAAAATGAAAATCAAAAACATAAAGAGAAACCACCTCACACCCTTCAGGATCGCTCTAATTTAAAAAACAAAAACAAAAACAACAACAACAACAGAAAATAGCCAGGTATAGTGGTGCATGCCTGTAATCCCAGAGACTCAGGAGGCTGAGGCAGGAGGATTGCAAGTTTGAGGCCAGCCTCAGTAACTTAGCAAGACCCTGTCTCAAAATAAAAAGTTCTGGGACTGTAATTCAGTGACAGAGCACCTCAGGGTTCAATCCCCAAAAACCCAAAAGAAGAAAAATAACAAGTGTTGGTGAGGATATGGAGAAATCGGAACCCTTTTACTATTAAAGAGATGTAGAATGGTATAGCTGCTGTGCAAAACAGTGTGGTGGTTTCCCAAAAAATTAAACCTAGAATTACCATATGGTCCAGCAATGCTCCTTCTGAACATATACTCAAAAGAACTGAAAATGGGAGGTGAGGAGACATTGGCACAGTCTCCCAAGTGGGCACAGCACAGGGCTTCCACTGGGACTCCATTCTGACCTTGTCCTAATATCCTCATACGCTTGACCTCTTAGACCAAGATCCAGATCAGCACCACCCCCAACAGGAGCGTCAACAACACACTGACCCCAGTCCATCTGGCCACCCCTTGAAACTTTGGGAGGAAAATCAATGTTATAAACAGGTCCTGGGAGATCCCAGCTGGCAACTGGCACTGAGAACCTCATGGTGTCTCAAGTGGAGAGTAAGGGCAATGCATTTTCCTGGAAAATCATGGGTTCATAACCCTTGAGGTAGAGGCTACCCTGTGTCCACTGATGGATGAATAGATACAGAAATCTATACATAAAGTGGAATATTATTCAGAAGGGTGGGTGGCACATGGAAATAAGATAAGGAATGCCCCTGAGTGACTCTTCCATTGCTCTCCCTAGACTGGATGCCCCCAATCCACTGGCAGACCCCTCTGTTCCTCAGGGCCTCATCCCATTGTCCATCTTCCTCCCTCTAATGAATCCTTTTCCCAGGCTCCCTTCTGTCTCAGTACTAAGCATACCTCCTTTTGGGATCCCCTTCTGTCTTCTACCCAGGACATTTTCATGCTCTTGGCTGACACTGCCCAGGTCACAACAAACTTGGCCTCCTTGTGGTCAAATGCAAGGATGATATTGGGCTCAGCCTTTGCAATATGGACTTCCCCTCTTGGGATGCTCCCTGGACCATCTCCCATGCCTTCCTGACCCCATCGGTACTGGGGAACCCAGAGATCGCCACTGCTTCCTGATGTCTCCATCCTGAGCATGGCCAACGGAGCCCTCCCACCCGGTGCACTGCTCTGGCGCATACTAGCCCTGCCCCCCTGCACATGAGCTAGCTCCTCCCACACTTTCACTGGCGGCCCAGGTTCAGGATAAGGAAGACCTCACACCTCTCACATCCTCTTCCATTCCTTCCTCACTAGAGACTCCCCCTGTCTCCCATCTATTTTCCACCCCAGATGCCATCACTGGAACCCACAGTGCAAACCTTCCAGGAGTCCCACCTTCCACCTGACCTTGCTAGCTTCCCTGACCCATGCACACCTTGGGCCTAAGTCAAAGCCTGTGCACCATCCTTTCTCCCCATCTACTCAGCCATTCATCCCACCACCCATCAATGTAGCCATCCATCCATCCATCCATCATCCATCCATCAATCCATCCATCATCCATCCATCATCCATCATCCATAATCCATCCATCCATCCATCATCCATCCATCATCCATCCATCCATCATCCATCCATCCATCATCCATCCATTATC
>PVKS010022982.1:0-32978 GCA_004027875.1 Aplodontia rufa
TTTCGGCTGCAGACACCTGCAATCAGCCCAAATTCCCAGTTTTAACTGGGAATGGCTGCAAACACTAGATGCGGGCTTCTCCTTTCACCAGCGGGAGCAGAGAATCCTGCCTCATCTCAAAAACCCCGCATCACTACTTCCCACTTACACCAACTGCCACTGAGACAATATTTTGATCGACATGTAGACTTTCCAATTAGGAACAGCTATGGAGCACCTGAGGACTTCAAAGAAAGTGAAAAACAAACCAAGAGCTGGAGCGGTGGCTCAGCAGTTACAGTGCTTGCCTGGCATGCATGAGTACAGGAGTTCAAACCCCAACACCACATACAAAAAAATTCCCAAATGGCAGACTACCAAATAATTATTTCAAAGTTACACAAGAGGAGTCCAAAGTTATAAATACAAACCTGAGGCTGCAGCCAACAGGAACAAATGCAAAAGAGGCATGATATGCTTGAGAGCCTCTGGCCTCTGCAGAGACGCTCTGCTCCAGCCCCTGCCTCTGTGGACTTCCAGTGAGGTCACCCTGTGGGTGAGGAACCGTCTCTGCACCTACCTCCCCATGACAAGCTCTAGTTGAGAAATCTGTAAAGCGATACCTTCTCTCAAACAGACCAAAGCTTCAGTAGGAAGAGTTTGCTTGAGCCAGATGAAAAAGCCTTCCATTTATGTTCCCCAAATGCACAGTTCCCCCAAGTACCCTTGGGGGTGGCCAGAATTCACGGTGGATTCTGCAGGAAGTGGTCAGTTCCCTGAACTCACTCCTCTTCAAAAGGACTTTGTTGAATCAGAACTCCAGGTCACAAACCTGCGTTATCCTGCCCTGCTCTATGTGTTTGTTATCACCCCCAGGCTTGCCATCAAGACCCAGAATCTCACTTACCAAGTTTGCACAGGATTTTCAAGTTGCTAGGCAAGGTTAGTATGCAATCAGATTAGAGATAAGGTGCAAAAAAAATGGCCTAGTAATTGGCCAAGAGTCAAATGAATGCTAGTTAACAACTTAATTTAAAACTTGGAAAGGGGAGATCAGCTTTCCAACTATTGACGGGAAAGATTTGAATGCATGGAGAGTTAACATAAAAACACTTCTGCGGCAGCCGATTGGTGATGCAGAAGCTGACTGTGGCCCGCAGATCACATTTTCATATACACAAGGCTTCTTAAAAAAATGTGAAGTTCAAGGCTGGATGTGGTGGTGCACACCTGTAATCCCAGCTACGAGGGAGGCTGAGGAAGGAGGATCGCAAGTTTAAAGCCAGCCTCAGCAACTTAGCAAGGCCCTAAGTGATTTAGCAAGACCCTGTATCAACATAAAATTTTAAAAAGTGATGTGCAAAGGCTGGAGTGGTGGCTCAGCGGTTATGGCATTTGCCTGGCATGTGCAAGTACGTGGGTTCAAACTGCAGTACCACGTGTACAACAAGTGTGAGAGCAATGAAAGCCACGTGAAAAACTAAATAAAATTGTTTCTCTCTCTCTCTCTCTCTCTCACTGTCCCTCTCTCTTTATTTAAAAAAAAAGGGGGGGGGGAGGCTGTGCATGGTGGCACATGCCTGTAATCCCAGCAACTCGGAGGTTGAGGCAGGAGGGAAGGAGGATTACAAGTTCAAAGCCAGCCTCAGCAATTTAGCAAGTCCCTGTGAGATCCTTTCTTAAAACAAAAAGCACTGGAGTTGCAGCTCAGTGGTTAAGTAGCCCCTGGGTTCAATCCTCAGTACTAATAAAAAAAAAAAAAATTAAAAGGACCAGGGATGTAGCTCAGAGGTAGAGTTCCTGTGAGTTCAATCTCTGGTAGCAAAAAATATTTTTTTAAAAAATGAAGTCAATAGCATTTGATTGGCCCAACAGTCTACAGTTTGCCATAGTTTTCCCACCCCTCCCTGGTGCACCCCACAGCTTCCCCCATTTCCCTGCCTGCTCCAGTGGGGGATTCTTGCTTGCCAGCTCGCATTAAGAGATTTCAATCAGTTGCTGCCTCCCTGGGAGTCACCTGTTGTTATGGTTATAGAATAGGATTATGGGATTGCATAATCCCAGCACTGCCAAGAGAGGACAATGTAGACCACAAGGAAGATCCTGTTTGGACTAGACTTTGACCTGCTCCTCCGGGCTGTTTGCCTTTTTGCCTTTTCAGAGGGACGTTTACAAAACCCCAGGGAATGATCCCTGGGGGAGAGCTCCAGGCTATGTCGTGAAGGATGGTGGAAAAGAAGAATCTTGTCTCCAGCTCTGCTGAGAACCCTTAATTAAACCACTATGACTGGGCTACTGGAGCACCCTCAACCCCAGCCTGGGTGCTCCCTGGCTCTGCGCACTTCCATCTCCCTGCTTTTCACCACCACCTCCAGCCTGGACCAGTCACCTACCTAAGGACTTTCCAACAACCACACTGCTACTCTCCCATGTGCTTCCCAAGCAAGTTTTAAACTTTTATTTATTTTTGATATCTAATTGTTCCAGGGATTGAACCCAGGGGCCCTTAATCCCTGAGTCACATCTCCAGCCCATTTTTTTAATCTTTTATTCTGAGACAAGGCCTTGCTGAGTTGCTTAGAGCGTTTCTAAATTGCTGAGGTTGGCCTCGAACTTGTAATCCTCCTGCCTCAGCCTCCTGAGTTGCTGGAATTATAGGCATGTGCCACCACGCCCAACTCCAAACAAGATTTTTAAAACATGAGCATAATCCTTTCCCTTGTCACCTCCATTTCTGTCACATTGGTCTTCTTTCTGTCTTCGAACTCTCCAAGTTCACATCCACCTCTGAGCTTTGGTTCATCTTTGAAATACCCTCGTAGATCTTAGCATAGTTTGTCTCCTTTAATTTTTTTGTTTTTTTTTTTTTGTTTTTTTTTTTTTTTATAAAGAGAGAGGGACAGTGAGAGCGAGAGAGAAAGAGAGAAACAACTTTATCTAGTTTTTCGCATGGCCTTCGTTGCTCCAACACTCAGTTGTGTACGTGGTGCTGGGGTTTGAACCCGGGTCCTCGTGCTTGCCAGGCAAGCGCCGAAACCGCTGAGCCACCGCTCCAGCCCTCCTTTTATTTTTTTGAAAGAGAGAAGGACAGTGAGAGAGAGAGAGAGAGAGACAGAATCAATTTTTATTAAGTTTTTCACATGGCTTTCATTGCTCTGACACTTGGTTGTGCACATGGGTGCTGGGGTTTGAACTCGTGTATGGCGCTTGCCGTAACCTCGGAGCCAGCGCTCCAGCCCCAGTATGTCTCCTTTTAACAGTAAACATCTAATCTCAAATGTCACCTCCTTAAGGAGTCTTTTTGGGTCTCTTGAGAAGAGTGTGCATAACTGACTGTATTCTTCCCTGTTTTCCTAGGTGTTTTGTTTTGTTTAATTTTGTTTTTAGAAATCCACACCACTAGAATTGTAATTCCTGGGGAGGGATTCTAGTCTTTTTTTTTTTTCCCAGTATTGGGGACTGAACCCAGGTTGCTCTACCACTGAGCTACATCCCCAGCCGTTTTTCTTTCTCATTTTTTATTGATACACTCCAATTATGTATAATGGTAGTGTGTGTACATATTTGCACACACACAATATAACAACATAATTTGGTGTTTTGTTTCCCAGTACCCTGTTTTCCCTCCTCTCCTCCCTCTCCCTTGTCTTCTTCCTCCCTTGATCTCCTATTTTCATCCGATCTCCCCCACTCACCTCCCCCACACACACACACCTTTTTTTCTGTCTGGTTGCCACATAAGAGAGAAAACATATAACCCTTGACTTTCTGACTTTGGCTTATTTCACTAAACAATGCTCCCAAGTTCTATCCATTTTTTTCTCAAAGGACATAATTTCATTCTTCTTTATGGACTAAAACTCTATTTTGATTATATACCGCATTTTCTTTATTTTCTTTATTCATTCATCCTAACCCCAACTCTTTTTTTGAAACAGGGTCTTGCTAAATTTCCCAGGTGGACCTCAAACTGTAATCCTCCGGCCTCAACCTCCCAAGCAGCTGGGAATCCTAGAATACACCACCCTGCCCTGCCTCTAGGCATTTTCTTCACTGCCTGGAATCCAAGTGCATGAATGAGCTCCTTAAATCCCTCGGTAACTTCCCGTTGCCTGGAAGATCAAGGCCAAAATCTTTAATTTGGTCTGCAGGGCTGGGCAGGCAGCTACCACCCCAGCTTTCCAACGCATTTTCAAAGACCTCTTCCACCTTAGCTGCTTGCCATCTCTTCTGCCTGGAGCTGAATCCTCACACGATTGATCTTTCACCTTTGCTCAGCACTCTGGCTCAGTGACCCTATGAGTTGCCCTTGTCCCTTTGTCCTATTGATGCGGGGTTTTTTGAGATGAGGCCGGATTCTCTGCTCCCACTGGTGAATGGAGTCTGGGCCACTACAGATTCCAGCAGCCAAAAGAGCCCGCTTCTAGTGCTTTCAGCTATTCTGTTGTGCCCAGATCGTGTATCCCCTAAGAACACCAGGGAGCCGTCTCCGATGCAAAAGCAAGAGGGCCTTTATTGCAAGATGGAGCTTGGGCTCACAGCGTTCTCTGTTGCAGCAGGTACTGGCTGAGAGCCCCGGAGTCTCAATTTAGCAGGATTTTTATGAGCCCCACAGTAGAGCGGGAAATTTGAACAAAGCAAAGTACTCAGTTGGCTGATCTTTTAACATACATGGTTTGGCGTGTTCCCACTGGCTTAGGGTACCCAGGTCTTAACTTACTGACATAGATGGTTGGGAATGTTAGGCATTGGCTTGTCAGCTCGCGATCAGTTGCTTGCCAAAGGCCAGTCCTAATCTTGACTTGTGGTAAGCTCTTTGTTCTAGTGGCCTTCCTGGAATCAGCTATCTGAGCTTCAGGAAATAGAACCCTAGGCCTGAAATCTTTCTTGCCCTAAATGCAGCCTGTCATGGCCACGGTTCAGCTCCCTTTTCAATTCCCAGTTAAAACTGGGAATCTGGGCTGGCTGCAGGTGTCTGCAGCCGAAATAGTGTTAGCAGGTCTCCAGCTAAAAGCTGGGTGTCGCAGCTCTTGGTGTGGTGGAAATTCATCCCGGGAATTCAGCACCAATCTTCTGGGTTCTTGTCTCATGAATTTGAAGAATAAAATCCATGGACAACCATGGAAGGGGGAGTAAAAGGAGTAGGATTTATTCAGGAAGAAGAGCAGAGACTCCGCAAGGCAGAGGGGCACCTGGAAGCAGGACACCGTCTAATGGAGGTCAGGCCAGGGGTTATATTGATTTGGGGTATGAGGATAATTAACATTCATGCAAAGCAGACATTGAGAAATGCATCTACATTGTTGGTTGAACCCTACACAAAACAGGCATCGAAACTTAGTACCAAAGTCATGGGTTAAAATCTATGCAAGAGATTGGGGATTTAGCTCAGTGGCAGAGTGCTTGCCTAGCACACCCAAGGCCCCGAGTTAGGTCCTCAACCCTGGGGAACAAACAGTATTGAAACTGGTCAAGGACACCATTCCGTTAAAATCTACGTAAAACAAAAGGTGGCAAATACTTCCTGGTTCCCACCTGTGTCCACCCCCATTTCTTGGTTTTCCCGTCTCAGGGACAAAGGTGAACCCCATGATCATTTGCATACGAAGGCCCTGAGTATGCCCTGTCAATCACTCTCTAAGGCTAGCTCTTAGGTGGGGCCCTGTGTCCTGACTACCTAGCCATTTCACTCTCTCCTAAAACTGTCTCACTATCATCCACTTGCTTCTTACTCGGCAGCATTTAGCACTAGCTGAAATTAACATGTTCAGGACCCTGTTTGTTATAAGCGTGTCCCGCAGCATTTGAAGCTCTCTGAGTTCAGGGATGGAACCTATGTGGCTCTCTGCGGGGTGCCTGGTGTCCAGGGTACTCAGTGCCGGGCAACCACAGGCATTCAAATAGGCGTTGAATTACTGAAAGACTAAAACAACCTTGGGAGGTAGCAACTGTCCTTCCTATTTTACAATGGCGGTCCAGAGAGGTTTTGTCACCTACCAAAGACCCACACCTTCTAAGGGAGAGTAAACTGGAGTTTAAATCCAGACCCAGCTCAAAACTGGGATCTGCTTGTGCCCTAATTCTTTTCCTCTGTCCACTTCTAACTCCCTAATGGGCTTCTAGGCTCTTCTGTGACCTGCTCATGTTGTTATTGCAAATATATCAGCCTCTTACGCACATATGCGCGTGAACTTGCACGCACACAGACATGCACATGGTCGCACACATGCATGAACAAAAAGTAGCTCTCTTCCTAACATGAAATGAATCACAGTTATCCAGATATTCGGCAGCATGCAACAGAATTAAGACAGCAATACCAACAACTATGTGAAAAACCCTGGCATGTGGTTAGAGAAAATGCTCATTCATGTGTTCATTCATTCAAACACCTGGGTATCCGAACAGATGAAGGGGAAAAGACCACGTCCGAGCCCAAGCCCAATGATCCTTGAACCCAGGTCCTACATCTTGCTAAAGCAGAAGTTCTATTTTACTTGAATTTCACCATAAAGCTCTAGCTTGAGTATTTCAACTTTAAAGATGGGAAAACAAGCAGAGACAGGCTAAGTGAATGGACCAAAGCTACACAGCTGGGGTGGAACAAGAACTCAGGTATAAATTCCAAGTCCCACCCTCGAAGTCCCCTCAATGTAATATGCTTTATATCTTACTTTTTAAATTATTTTTATTTTTAGCTATTTATTTTTGAATTGAATTGAATCCATGGTCTCATACATGCTAAGCGTGTACTCTGTCACTGATCTACATCCCCAGTCCCCTGATCTTTTTAAAGCTCTTTCCCCCAATATGGGAACAGATGAGACCCTCATAACCCAAAGTGTGGTCCATGGGGTCAGGATCTGCAGACTGGTCATTTCTTGGATTGCATCCCAAACGTACTGAGGCAGAAAAAGTTAGGCAGTTCAGTGTAGGCAGAGCAATGTGGGTTGATAAGGAGATCATCTTTCCTGAGAGGGCAAAGACATCCCCCAATGCTAATGAGGGTCTGACAAGATAGGCCCAGATGCAGACACTTCCTGCTGCTAAGGAAGGAACCACAATCTTTCTTGGCACCTAATGCATGGATCAAAGACTGCACCAGATTCCCCCGCACCTGTGTGCTAGGTACAGGGGCAGGGAAGCGGTGACCAGTCCAGGAGAGGATGTCATATAAAAGGAGCAAACCTCACTGAGCCACCGGCTCTGTCCCCTTCCCCCACTCTAGAGGAAGTCTGCTCTTTTCCCTGTGCTTTACTTTCTATAATAAAACTTGTCTACTACACCCTCAGTGTCCCTCGGTTTCATTCTTTGACTCCAAGAGGACAGGAACCCGACAACCACATCACCGGCATCAGTACTGTGCCTGAATCTGCATTTTTAACAAGATCCCCAGATAATTCCTGGGAACATGAACATTTGAGAATCATGATCCAGTTTGCTGATGAACACAAGCACAGGAAGCAGAGTAATTCCTTGATCTCCTGATATCTACCTACAGGAGCTTTCCTTCTTAAATAACTTTAAAATTAGGTCAGACCAGACAACTCCAAGGACTCAGTGATCAGGATAAGTCCTAGTGTCTGCTGCCACCTAGTGGTCAAATGCTCACCTAGAAAGAATTTGCTCTAAATGAAATAAATACAAAAATAATGCGGCAGGAAGAGTCACCCCACCTTTTTAGCCATGTGCTTTAAGAGACCGCTACAAAATCTCCTCCTTATTCTACGAAATTCCAAGATGTAATGAAATAAACTTTAGGGTATGTCACAAGATGTCCAAAAATAAGTGGCCTCTGCTTCTGTGTCCCACCGGACAGAGAGGATTCAATTCACCAGCTCCAGTTGAGAGATCTATCAACAGGTCAACCTCTACTGATCAACGGATCCTTGCTATTTCTGCGGGTTCTTTCTTCTTTGGAATTCAAACATGACATGAATGTTATTGACCATTAGCGTGTGATTTTTTTAAATTGTCTATTCAAATAGCAGGGGTTGGATGATGAGATCACATTCCTGCATTTGACTTGTTCAAGAATCTATGAAGTATTTCACAGAGTGTCACGGAATGTCCCACAGGTCTGCCAAATGCATCACTGGTGAACCCTTTGAAGCTGTAAACAGGGCCAGGGCCAGTGACCTTGTCTCTAAAAACACCTGGAAGAGAATAAGGAGGAGATTCCTAACTTTTCCTCCGTACTTTACCCCAAACATCCCAAAACTTGACAGTGTCATTTTGAAGTTTTTGGGCTCCAGGACTGAAGAAATCAAAAAAACAGCTACCAACAGTAATGGACCCTTCTCAGCTGTATTTACCGGAACCCCTTAAGATTGCCTATGGAAAAGTCGGGCAGTACCGAAGATTCCAGCAACCCAGAAAGAAAAACGTCACATTCAAAAGGAAGGGGATTGAAAGGTAGGTAATGGGGACTCACTTTCTTTTCCATCCAGGGAAAATTTGGGGATTTTTCATTAACGAAATTCACTGTGATTATCTGAGAAGGAACCATCTCTTTTTCAACACTGCATTTAGAAAGGAAGATTCAGTATGGCCTGGGGAGGAGGAGGCACCGCATGGGATCAGGAAGCCTTAGCTATAAAGCAAGTCTCATTCTATGATTGGGAAAGTCTTTACTTTCCACTTGAATTCAGAGACCAAAGGCAGTTCTGATGCTAAGTTGATATTTTCAGCATCAGAATTAAGTCTTATCACATTCCAAGCAAATAATTGAAAATTCAGTAGGACACTCTTCAGACTAAATCTACAATCAATGGTTTCTGTTCCCTGTCCCAGCAAATGTGGCTGCCCAAATCCATACTAATCCCATTTCACACGTACACACTCTTCAACGAAACATCGAAACAATCTTAGACCTGATATTTCTCACCAAAGGCAATACCGTAAAAACAAGCATAATATCTTCCACACCTAGGACATTTTAATTTTGAAAATCAGTGTGGTCATTTATTTTCCAGTTTCTTTAGGCTTCTTTCTAAGCAGATTCATAAGCTACAGCTCAGAGATATAGATGCAAGGTGTTTCTATAATCCTTAAGCATCAAAGATCAAACTTCTGAACTTCCATGGACAAAGTAAAATATTGGAGTTTCAATAAAAATGTGGGAATAACAGAATTTGAGAAGCACGATCCAGGTTACTGATGAATACAAGCACAGAGGGCAAAATAATTCTTATATCTCCCATATAAGGAGGAAGCAATACAACTACACAAATTAATTATCAATAAAAATATTTAAAATTTTAAGAAGGGGCTGGGCATGATGGTACACGCCGGTAATCCTAAACTCAGAAGGCTGAGGCAGGAGGATCACAAGTTTGAGGCCAACCTGAACAACTAAATGAGGCCCTGTCTCTAAATAAACAATAACAAGGGCTGGAGATGTGGCTCAGTGGTAAAGCTACCTTGGGTTCAATTCTTCGTACAAAAAAAAAAAAATTTTTTTTTTAAAGGGAAGGATTATTTGCATAACACAAAGTGTGGCAGTTGTATCCCTAGCCCCTGAAGCGAATCATCTTTGTTAATTATAAATACATCAAGGACGAGTGTGGGGAGTATGGACTTGGGAGACACATTTTGGAGAATCAGAGACTGCTGAGAGGTGGCCTTCTTCCCAGAGCCTTCTGAAAGTGTATTTCTGTTGTTTCGTGAGAGTGAGGGAGTTTGTTTGTACATATTTATGGCAGTATAAATCTAAACATTTTTAAATTACTAAGAGTCTCAGAGGGGCCCATGGGAGATTAATGCTAGCCATAAATTATCTTTGGGCACATTAGAAAATGATGCTCTTTCCTTGGGACACTATACTGTCATCTACTAGAAAATTATTATAATGGTTTTGCACACTGGAAGGACTAACGCCACTCTGAAGTTGTGTGTGTACAATCTGCAGCGCTCTGTGGCCACAGCTGCTTGCCCCCGAGGTCACCCTTTTCTGACTCTCTAGTGCACAGTCCCTCCTCGCCTTTGACATTGTCACCACACAGATTCTATGTGCATGCTAATAAAGGCTGCCATTTGTTGAATAATTTATTAGATTCCAAATACATAACTTATTTCCACCACCCTCCCCACCCTCTTTTTTTTTTTTTTTTTAATCCTCAGCCCGTTTTCTTTTTCCTTCTGAGTCAGGGTCTCACTAAGTTGCTGAGGCTGACCTTGAACTTGCAATTCTCCTGCCTCATCCTCCCAAGTAGCCAGGATTACAGGTGTGTGCCACTGAGCCTAGAAAATTATTTCCTTGTATTCTCACATTCCTGAAAATAGTATACCTGTCTTCAAATGAGAAAACCAACATTTACAGGAGAGGTTAAATAACACACCAAGCAGGACACAAAGGATTTGTGCTCTGAGTGGCACCAAAGCCATTGAACTTCAGTGCCTGGGAACTGCTTCCCATGAATGAGTACAACAAAATCTGCAGGGTCTAAGCTGTTTATTTTATTTTTTATTTTTTAAAAGAGAGCGGGATAGTGAAAGAGAGAGAGTGAGTCAATTTTGTTAGTTTTTCATGTGGCTTTGCTTGCTCCGAAACTTCAGTGTATACGGGGTGCTGGGGTTTGAACCCTCGTCCCTGCACATGCCAGGCAAGAGCTGTAACCGCTGAGCCACCACTCTAGCCCTGAGGGTCAGTTTAGAACAGTGCTTTGCTGGAGGGTAATACTTATGCTACTGGTGGTACCTGTAATAGTATTGCTTTGGATGAAGCTGACGATAACCAATTAATTGAGAGAAAATATTAGGTGAACAATTGTACCAGGGCATGGCTGATACTAACTAGCATAGAGGTTCACAGCATGGTCCCAAGGATCCTCTGGGTATAAATTTCTTAATCTCCCCAAGCTTTAATTCCCTCTTGTGTAAAATGGGGATGATGGTGTAAGAATTACATATGCAATACCTGATGAAGGAGCTTAGCAGAATAGTTAGTTAGCACGTAGAAAGCTATCTGGAAATATTGTCTATTTTTATTACTCAATATGCCCAGTTCATGCAGATAGTACAAAAGTACTTGGAATTTTGGAAACACGAGTAGAAAGTATTTTATTGAAATGAGTGTTCTATGTAAATGAAATATGGATCCAGTCTTCAAGGTTATGTTCTTTGTTGATTGAACTAATAAACCTTGGGGCTGGAGCAGTGGCTCTGCGGTTACAGCGCCCGCCTTGCATGTGCAAGGACGAGAGTTCAAACCCCAGCACCACGTACACAACAAAGTCTGGGAGCAACGAAAGCCACATGGAAAACTAAGTAAAGTTCA
Source organism: Aplodontia rufa (assembly GCA_004027875.1). NCBI lineage: Eukaryota > Metazoa > Chordata > Mammalia > Rodentia > Aplodontiidae > Aplodontia > Aplodontia rufa. The sequence goes on from PVKS010022982.1 coordinate 11,258, forward strand.
TTCTCTCTCTTTTTCACTGTCCCTCTCTCTAAAAAAAAAAAAAAAAAAAACCTAGTAAACCTCATCTCTCCCCACTTTAGCCTCCAAATTAAGCAAAATCTGTCACACCACCATTGAAATAGGATTTCAATTTGTTAATATGCACTAATGTGTTCTTCCCGTCCAGTCCTGGATTAAAGTCTGTATTCTAAGCATGGTCAATGAATTCAGATTCTCTGTGCTTGAGTTTACCCATTAGTAAAATGAGAATAATATAATGTGCTTCTTGTGTTGCTATGAATTAGAGGAAATAGTGCTTGAACTGTACTTGCTATGATCTGATGACCAAGCATCAAATATTTGTTTTGGCTGTTTAAGAATTTACTGATTTGGGAGTTGGGGATTTAGCTCAGTGGCAGAGCGCTTGCCTAGCACGCGCAAGGCCCCAGTTCGGTCCTCAGCCCTGAAAAAAAATAAAATAAAAATTAAAAAATAAAAAATTACTGATTTGGGGGCTTCAGTGGTGGCTCTGAGGTTACAGTGCTTGCCTGGCATGCGCAAGGACGAAGGTTCAAACCCCAGCACCACGTATACAATGAAGTGTCGGAGCAATGAACATCACATGAAACACTAAATAAAATTGATTCTCTCCTCTCTTTCTCTCTCTCTCTCACTGTCTCTTTCTCTTTAAAACAATAAAAAAATTTAAAAAATAAAATTTACTGATTTGATTCTTGGTCTTCAATTTTTTAAAATCATTCGTTCACATTTGAAGTTTTGCTTTTTAAATTATTCATTTTTAACTACTCGGTGTCCTTAATGCAAACTTTTAATTTTGTTTAGGTGGCATAGAGCTGTGTCCACCAACTTAGTAAAACAAAATGTACTGGTCCCCAAAGAGGAATCATCGGGTGAAAGTGAGCCGGGACTTCACGAAAGCCAGCACAATCAGAAAGCAAAATTGATAAAGAGAGTGAAGAGTGCGTTTGGGAGGGTGCTGTCCTGCAAGTGCAGAAGCAAGCCAGCAAGCAGGAGCCCAGAGAGCACCACTGTCCACGGGGAAGCCCTCGGGGCGAACGCACAGGGCCTTCTCCCCAGAATCGTCAAGGAGCTTCCCTCTCCCAAGTTGTTCACCAAACCAAGAATGAGAAAGCGCTCTCAGAATGGTAATTCAGTGCCAAGCCCGTGATGGACAGGGAAGTAAACAGAGTCTTTCTCTGCCTCCCATGGTTTGGATACTGCGTTCATAGCTTTTCATGGTCTATGACCAAAATGCAAGACAAGAACAATTAGAGGAGGGAAATTTTGGTTGGGGCTCACAGTTTTGGAGGTCTCAGTCCATAGATGGTGACTCCATTCCTCAAGGCCTGAGGGTGAGGCAGAGCATCATAGCAGAGGTATGTGGTGGAGGGAAGCAGCTGGGGACATGTCACCAGGAAGCAGAGAGAGAGAGAGAGAGAGAGAGAGCCCTGCTCAACCAGGACAAAATGGAAAAACCAAAGGCACGTCCCCAAGGATCCACCTCCTCCAGCCACACCCTACATGCCTGTGGTTACCACCCAGTTAATCCCCATCAAGGGATTCATGCACTGATTGGGTTAAGGCCTCATAACTCAGTCATTTCACTTCTAAACCTTCCTGCGTAGTCTCACGCCTGAGCTTTTGGGGGACAGCTCACACGTAAACCGTAACACATACTGAATTTCTCCAAAGGCATGATTACAGTCTTGGTGCCCAAGCTAGCGCTATTGGGAGATGGTAGAACCTTTAGAAGGGGGCGCCTAGTGGGAGGTCCTGGGTCTTTGGGGGGGTGCTGCCCTCAAAAGAGATTATAGGACTCCTGCCCCTTCCTCTTCCTCTTTTGCTTCCTGGTGTTTCTCCACCAAGTGCTTACCCCCATTGCCAGCCAGCACCCCTACCAAAGGCCTGAAAGCCTGAGTCTGTGTGATCACAGACTAAAACCTCTAAAAACCGTGAGCCAAAACAAACCTTTCGTCTTCATAAGTCAATTATGGCAGGTATTTCATTACAGTGAAGGAAAGCTGACTAGCACCATCCAACGTACGGCAACTCCAAGAGGCTTGTTTAAAATGTAGAATCTCAGGTTCCACCCGGGTCTACTGAGTCAGAATCTTCATTTCAGTAAGAATCCCAGTTGACTCATGTGTATACCTTTTGAGAAGCACCAGCTTAGATTGATTTATGGTTCTTCCAAAGCCAATTAAGTCACTGGTCTAGTCAGTGTAAAGTAACATTTTATTTATACAGATAAATAAAATGCATATATATATGTACGTACATATATATTAGAAAAGTAAAGTGCTTTTTTTTTTTTTTATTTCTGGAGAAAATAGTGATGCAGGCTTTCAACTTCCAACAGTGAAAGGTGGGGGGAGAATTAAATGAAAAATGCAGGACTGGTGAGTCATAAAGTAGGTTTGATTTTCTTGCATTTACTTTTTATGTACTGTGTGGAAGGATCAACATTTGAACTGTTAACTTCAAGTTATTTTTTTTCAATATAGTAATGCTGTTGTTTGGGGTTCTATGAGTTATGACTAATAATATCACTGATGTTTACATTTTTCCTTTCTAACTTTAAAAAAAATGGAATCGACTTTATTTTTTAGAGAAGTTTTAGGTTTATAGAAAAACTTAGCAGAAAATGCAGAGAGATCCTTTTTCCCTTCTCCTACTCCTAAAGTTTCCACTGTCTTTAGTATCTTGCCTTGGTATGGCAGATTTGCTGTAAGAATTGAATGAGCCAATATTGAAAATTCATTATTAATCAGCATTCACTTCTTGCACCAGGGTTCATTATGTTGTACAGCTCTGTGGGATTTGACAAATGCATAATGTCATTTTTGTCATGTGTGCCTGATTATAGAATCCTGTAGACTAATGTCACTGGCCAGAATATCTTCTGTACTTTTAACTGTCCTTTTGGCACAGTGGCAGGGAACCTATGCAACCCCGTAACCTCACATTTCACACAGTGATTGGGCTGCAGACCTGGTTGTTGCTTTTTCCAGGGATGGGGCCCCAAAGAAACTAACAAAACTGATGGCTTCCAGTTGACTAATTGCCCTTTCAAACAAACTCTCTTCTGGCAAAAATAGTTGCTAATGTAAGCATTCAAACATCTAGCAATTACCTGGCAGGAACTGACCTATATTTCTATTGAAAATAACAAAGAAGGAGCTGGAGCGGTGGCTCGGCGGTTATGGTGCTTGCCCGGCATGCGCGAGTACACAGGTTCAAATCCCAGCACCACGTACACAACTAAGTGTCAGAGCAATGAAAGCCACGTGAAAAACTCAATAAAAATTGATTCTCTCTCTCTCTCTCTCTCTCCTCTCTTTTTTAAAAAAAGAAAATAACAAAGATATACTCCTATACTGTTGGGGCTAGAGTAGGACCAGATAGTGGGAAACAGAGGACCGAATTTCTTCTCCTGAATTTTTTTTCATCTTAGAATGATAAATCTCTCAACCAAGATTTCTCCAGAAAACATGCCCACCCTTTAGGAAGCAGCTCACAACTACAACTTTCTATTTGCTGTGGCCCAAAGATAGTTGCTTTCTATTGAACTCCAGAACATTTTTTTATCCACTTAATAAAATGCTTGCTAAGTGCTGATTATATGCCCATCAGAGAATTCGGGAACAATTAGTAAATAGAACAGACATGGCTCCTGCCCTCATGGAGTTGTAACATAGAGGGACTTTAAGAGGCTGGAGCGGTGACTCGGTGGTTACGGCGTTTGCCTGGCATGCGCAAGGACGAGGGTTCTAAATCCCAGCACCATGCGCACAGCGAAGTGTCAGAGCAACAAAAGCCACATGAAAAACTAAATAAAATTGATTCTCTCTCTCTCACTTTCCCTCTCTCGCTCTTAAAAAAAAAAAAAGAATTTCTAACTTTCTCCCAAGAGTGAACAGAAACCATCGACTACTTTCTACCTGGAGCTTTACCTAATCCCATTTGTATTTTTTAAAGATAGCTGTGGCTGCAGAGTAGAGACTGTACGAGATTAGGGATGGGGAAGATGCAGAAAGAATAGTGGACAGTAATTCAGGCACAGAATGATATTAACTGGACAGTGGAAAAGGGGAGAGAGAGAAAAGCTTCCAAGTTGGGCACGTGCTTAAGGTGGAGACAACAGTCGCCAAGATCAGGAGCAATGGCCTGGATTGGAAACCAGTCTTGATTTCTGGTCTGAGATCCTGACCAGAGATCCTTGTGGAATCACCAGGTGGGGGTGTCTTGTAGACTATGCATTTATTGAGGTCCGAGGATCCCAGAGAAGTCCTTATCAAGAGACCGTAAGCAGGACAAATTTATTTATTTTTTTTAAGAGAGAGGGACAGTGAGAAAGGCAGAGAAAGAGAGAAACAACTTTATTCAGTTTTTCACATGGCCTTCGTTGCTCCAACACTTAATTGTGTACATGGGTGCTGGGGTTTGAACCCAGGTCCTTGTGCTTGCCAGGCAAGCGCCGAACCCGCTGAGCCACTGCTCCAGCCCGTATTTTCTACTTTTTTATTTTGAGACATGGTCACACTAAGTTAGTCAGGGCCTTGCTAAGTTGTTGAGGCTGGCTTTAAGCTTGTGATCCTCCTGCCTTGGCCTCCTGAGTTGCTGGGATTACAAGCTGCACCGTACACCCAGCTATAACTGCTTTTCACCGGATTTTCTTCTTTCTCCAAGCAACCGTACAACTTGATGTTGTAGAAGCAGAGACAGAGGAGATAACTCAGGGAAATACACTCCTGCGGGCCAGAAGAACCACCAAGCGGTTATCTGTGACATCTCTTCCCTCAGGGCTGCAAAAGGTAAAACAATAAAACAAACTTGCCTCTCAAGACCTGCAAATAAGTCAATGTTTATGGATTTTGCAGAAAAATGCGCTCTCCTACCATGGGTTCCCTTTAAATCTATTGCTTGTGTCTCTTCTGCAATATTTAGGGCTCAGAGAAAGGGCCTTCAGTTCTAAGCTCAAACCCTTTAGCTTCTACTACCGTCTGGGGAACTGTGAAGCTTTCTACTGACTTGCTCAACTGCTCCAATGACAAAGTTAGCAGATTAGCAATCTGGCCTCTTCCTGCGTGTGCTGTGTGGAGAAGAATTCACAAAACCAGAGCTGTCCGTCCAATAAACATTCTGAGACCACACAAACATTCATTGTCCAGTCAAGTAGCCGTTAGCGACATGAGGCTTTTGAGACTTTGACCTGTGGTCAGTTCAATTGAGTTTTTAATTTTAAGTTTAGTTTAAATTAAAATTGAACAAATGGAAATAGCCACATGTGCAGCATAAACAGTGCTATGTTAGACGGTAGGTATAAACTTAAGTGACGCAGACTATTTTTTTTAAATGTCATAATTAATTTTAAAAAACTGGGCTGGAGCGGTGGCTCAGCGGTTACAGCACTTGCCTGGCATGTGCAAGTATTCAAGTTTGAACCCAGCACCACGTATGCAGCAAGGTCTCGGAGCAATGAAAGCCACATGAAAAACTAAATAAAAAATAAAATTGATTCTCTCTTAAAAAATAAATAGAGGGCTGGAGCGGTGGCTTAGCAGTTATGGCGCTTGCCTGACATGTGCCAGTCCAAGGGTTCAAACCCCAGCACCACGTACACAACAAAGTGTTGGAGGAACAAACTCACATGAAAAACTAAATAAAAATTGCTTCTCTCTTTCTCTCTCTCACTGTCTCTCTTTCTTTAAAAAAACAATAGAGTCCTGGACTGTTTTATTTTATATATAATAAGCCCTTATTCAACCTGAAAATGTCTGGGTGCAGTGGTGCTCACCTGTAATCACAACTACTTGGGAGACAGGCAGGAAGATCACAACTTCAAGGTCAGCCTTAGCAACTTAGTGAGACCCTGTCAATAAATAAATACGGGGTAGACTAAGGGTGTAGCTTAGTAGAAAGCCCTGGGTTCAATCCCTAGTACTACTTTTAAAAAAATCCATAAAATAAAACTGAAAAGCAACAATTCTGACATCATGTTCCAGACTCTTATAAGTGCTCTAAAAATATCAACTCCAATAATTATTACAGCATCCCTATAAGATAGGTAGCAACACCATCCTTATTTTAGGGATGACACTCAGAGGTTAAGTAATTTGTCCAGTTGACAGGTTTCCAACACAGAAAGACCTGGCTCCAAGTCCTCTTCCCCTCCCTCTCTCTCTCCATGTCTTTCTCTCTCTTCTTTAGTGGTGCTAGGGAATGGACTCAGGGCCCTGTGCGTGTGAGGGGCAGGTTCTACCAGTGAGGTACACTCCCAGCCCCTGCTTCTCAATTACTGTGCTATGTATTAAGTATACTACCCAATTTCTCTGTCCAATATGGTAGCCAATAGCCACCTGTGAGTAAATACATGCACTGAAATTAAAAATTCAGCTCCACAGTCGCATGAGCTCCATTTCAAGTGGTTAATAACTTGAATAACCTCGTGGCATTTGTATTGGGATAGTATTGATAGAGAATATGTCTGTTTTCCCAGCAAGGTTTATAAAATAGCACTCTGGAACATCGCTGTCAGAGTACACCAATATTAGCTTTGAATTTTGCCTCCTGTGTGCTAAATTAATATCTATTGTGTCCCTACTATGTTCTGGTCAATTTCTAGGTTTGTGGACTAATGGACATGGTCTTGCTTTTGTGGAATGTGCAATCTAACAGAGAAGAAATACGTTGAACCATGGTACTAGAGTAGTGGGTTTAAGGACAATGTTTTAAATAGATGGCACTTGGACAAGTGGGCACCCATATGGGGAAAAAAATGACATTTGATCCCTACATCACATCGTATGCAAAAACTAAATCTTGGTCGATTATAGAATTGAGGTAAAGGAAAAATCTTAAAACTTCTGGAGGACAATATCTTCATGAATTCAAGACAAAGACTTCTTAGTACACAATAGGACCAACCATAAGGATGAAAAATGGATAAATTTGGCTCTAATTAAAGAAGAATTCCATGCATCAAAACACATTAAAGCAGAGATTAGCAACTAGCTGTAAAAAGGACTTATTTAGCCCTTGGAATATTCTCAAAAATATATTGAATTAATCATCCATGTTTTAAAATTAGAATATTTCAAATAAAATTCTAGATTTCCAAGTTTCTTTTGAAAAACAGGAAGATTTGCAAATTCCTCAGGGTAACCAGCAAGGGTAGCAAAGAGGCACCCATCTGCAGTCGGAGTGTTATCCAGGACACACAGACCCAAGTGATCCTGGTTTACAAATCCTGCCTTGGCAGTGGACTTTGTAATCGTTGTAGTCGGTGAACACGGAAATAACTTGGTAAATATTGAGTACAGTAGGTGCTTAGAAGAAAAAAGTCCTGGATTTTCTGGGAGAGAAAACAGGGAGGTTAGTGGGAGATCAAGGAAGGTCCTACAAGTGGCATCTGAGCGAGAAGGAAGGGCAGCCGTGGTTCAGCAGATTTTTCAAGCTCCTTGTCGGGCGAATGGTACGACCCTGACATGGTGCCACATCCTATTCTGTGTAGGTTTCACAATGGTCCTTGTGCTACTGATTAAGCACAAGGACAGTGAACCCAGTAAGTCTAAAGAGTGCATATTAGCCAGAGCCAAGACCTAGGAATGGTTTCCAAAAGCAACACTGTCAGGACAGGTTACTTGTGGCCAGTAAGCTAGGGACAAGGGGAAAAGTGTCAGGTGTGGTAAAAAGCACCCAAGTTTTCTTTTTATGTTTGGAGTCATGACTGCCCTGAAAATAAGAAAACCTGTGGCAAGGAGATCAAATTAACAACTGGATCCGGTGATAATGAGCTTTCTGGGGCACTGGTCCACAACAGCCCCATGCTTTCACTGCGCTCAGCAGCTGGAAGAGGCAATTTTGTCTTCTTTCCCTTACGAATGACCTGCTTTTTCCCTGACACTGTATATTCTTTCAGAGGCAGACAATCTAATTTCTCTGCACCCTATAGATCTCTTCAAAGGGAGCTCTGGGCACAAAAGGGATTCATGGGGCATGGAGAATAATATGAATACGGTCTCCAACCCAATGTTGTCATGTGGCAAATGCTCTCTTTGTAAGAGAATGTCCGAAGGGTGCAAATTCTTATTTAAACGCTGTCATGGAAATTGCGTTGGTATTTCCTAATCCAATGTTTTTGCATTTTCATAACAGGTACCGTATTCATCAAAAAAAAGACCCTACTTTCCAGGACTTAAAAAAAAGAAACGTGGTGTGAAAAATATACTCCGAAAATCAGATCTGACAGTGGGAAAGCTTCAGATGCAGGTAGCAGACGGAGGCTTTTACTTTTGTGTGTTAGAAGTGTCAAAGGACCAGGTTTAACTAAACACAGCCCTGCCAGACAGCTTGGATGTGGGACATAATTAACAATTGGTATTAAGAAATAACGATAGTGGGCGGCATTCTGAGAGCCGCCAGAGGATTGCTAAGGGCACCTAGATGGTGCGGTGTGCCTGATAAATATTAAGTGAGTTCCATTAACATGAAGGCGTACATGTAGGTTTCCTTTCAGAAGAAATGAGATCACCTTTACCACCAGGGGGTGAACGTTATGTTTTCAAGCTCTGTTTGCTACATCTTAAATTAGAATACTTTGGGGCTTGCAAAGTGTTCCATCTTGCAGCTCGTCTTCGGGAAAGGCAACTATCTCTCTGGTTTTGACAAGTCTTTCCAACATGGGCTTTTGTCTGTCACAGGTGGACGACCTCATGGAAACAGTGACTGATAAATCCATGAAACTACTGGCTCAAAGACGAGCTGAGCTTCAACGGTGTGAGTTCCTAGGAGATGAAATTCTTCAGTCTTCTAAGCAGTTCCAGAGGATGTCCAAGAGAACGATGAGGAAGTACAGACGAAGAAGTGTGTGTTTCCCATGCACCTGCTGCTGCTTCTGATTCTGTTTCTGATTGGATAATAGCTATCTTTGTGCAAATTTTTATTTTTTGGTAGACAATCCTGAATAAATTTCTCCGGTGATTTGAAGGATAAGGTGATTTTAAAAAAAATATTCTCCCCAAGAATTATTATTATTATTACTTTTAAAGAGAGAGGGGCAGAGAGAGAGAGAAAGAATCAATTTTATTTAGTTTTTCATGCGGCTTTCACTGCTCTAACACTTCATTGTGTATGTGGTGCTAGGGTTTGAACCTGCATCCTCGCACATGCCAACCAAGTTCCATAATCACTGAGCCACTGTTCCAGCTCCTCTCCCCAACAATTCTTTAAAAAATCCAAAAAGATCCTTTTGAAAAATTGATTTTTATGTCTGAGTCCACAAAAGCAAATTTTTGCTTCATAATTCTTACTAATAATGGAAAATAGAGACTTTGTCGAGGCCTAGCAATTCTGCAATGAAATTTCTCCCATGACATGCCAGATGAAATCAGAGGAAGCACTTAGAAGTATTATGACACTTTAATGTGACTACTACTGAGCTAATTTTAAACTTTCATTTTGAAGACAAAAATCATTAAAATTATGAAAATGTAACATTATGAAGGTTTCATTCATAGTGTCGTGTCTCTGAACTAAAATAAATGGGTAAGAATGCACATGTAATTCAATACTTCAGAAAATTACAAGTGATGCAACCTTAGCTTAAATTTTACAATGATTACAAATTTCTTTAGGCAAGATAATCTTAAAGTATTTACTTCCAACAACTTTTCATTTCATTAATAATATATTTTTTGATTGAAGATGATTTCTAAAGACCAAGACAGTAGAGAGAAAATGAAAACACAACCAACTACATCAAGTACTATAGACACAGAAAGCAATGCATGTGGATTTACTTTGGATCTTGTAATTAGCACGTACACCAGTGATTAACATCACAGAACCTCCCCCCACAGGAAACACACAACGGAATCAAACAGGTTCACGGCCCTCCTGCAGCCCACCCAAGGACTTCATCTTCTAAAGTGGTCATAACTTCCAGAAACTGACTCACTGGCTCAACCTAGAAATGCCACCTTCTCAGTCTTCAGCTTATTTTATGAGGCAATGTTATCAGTGAAAAGTCACCTAAAGGGGCTGGAGCGGTGGCTCAGCAGTTGCTGTGCCTGCCTGGCAGGTGTGAGGACGCGAGTTCAAACCCCAGCACCACGTACACAACCAAGTGTCTGAGGAATGAAAGTCACATGAAAAACTAAATAAAAAGATTGCGCTTCTCTCTCTCTGTCCCCTCTTTCTTAAAAAAAAAAAAAATAAATAAAAAACACCTAGAATACTAATGAGCACAAACATCCAGCTCAAACACATTTTATTAAACATTTTTGGGTGTTGCTTTCCACCTTTTAAGAATGAAAACAGACACATGCTAAAGCCATTTTCTGTTGTGTGAAGGAATATGAGACATGCATTCATATTTAAGAGCAAAGGACGTCACCGCCAAACTTCAGATATGTCAAGAGCACAACAAATTCCGAACACACTGAGGTCGCACGGCTCTGCGGCACTCTTGGGAGTGGGGATCGGCCTGGCTACGGTTTAGGATCTGGTTCCATGCTTGTTTCTTGAGCTTCTTCGACCTCCGAGAGCTTTTCATCATCTACAATTGAGAAAGAAGCCCAAAACCTTAGTCCAGTTTGCCTACGTTTTGTGTTTAATGCATACATGAAAGCAATTTTATCTTTTATTAACCAATACATTTAAAGCAAAGATGGCAAAATGGAAGTCTATGGCTTCAACTGGCTCACACAAATGTTTGCCTTTAAAAATGCTACTTAGTTTGTGGTGGTTTATTAGTTGAATGAAACTTTTAAACTTATGGGATAGATTTCACTAAAAAAATAAACCCAGGGGGGCTGGAGCGGTGGCTCGGCAGTTACTGCACTTGCCTGGCACATGCAAGTACACAGATTCAAACCCCAGCACCACGTACACAACTAAATCTCTGAGCAACGAAGACCATGTGAAAAACTCAATAAAAATTGATTCTCTCTCTCTCTCTCACTGTCCTTCTCTCTTTAAAATAAGTAAATAAATAAAATAAACCCAGGCCGTGGGAATCAGATCAGGTGATAGAAATTTCCAATCAGATACGATCAATACAAAGAGCAAGTCTCCCCTTTCTCAAGCATCTACCATTCACTGAGCATGTAAAAGTTCTTATGTGCAGATTACTTATCGCCTGCCTGGGTCCTGAAGCATTAATTTATAGTAATAAATCACAGAAAATCAAGACAAATTCCATACCTATCATCCTTGAATTTTTCTTATTTAAACTACTAGATATATATTTAAACCACACTGCTACTACAAATTTAAGATGCTTCTGCATGAGATTGCAAGACTACCAGCTGCAGGCTGCTTCTCATTTGGCTCCACGACAGGATAAAAACTTCCAGGAAAGTCACCTTTTGTGTGGTAAGTGTAGGGGAAAATATTGCTGGAGCACAGTGCTGGTCAGGGGGAGCTCTTTGGAGAATCAGAGATTTGGGTGTAGCAAGTGGAAAAGCAGGTTTCTATTCATCCCAGCCAGGTCATGGCAGCTGCGACCAATGGCCACTGCTCCCAATCTGCCAGTAGTGGGGGAGGAGCTGAGCCACACCTTGTGGTCAGATCTGCCCCAGAGAAGTCGAGTTCTATAAGGAACCCTGCACTGGGCCCAACTGGGGACCTCCCTGCTGCACCTCCTCTGTGTAAGAGGAGAGCCGTGTCCTCTTGGCTGCCTGCAAAGAGGATGAGCAGAGTCATTCTGAACAGATTACCTGGCAGGAGGGAGTCAGCAGTTCACAGCCAGGAGCCGGCCAGGGTTCAGAGGCTGAACCTAGATGAGTGGGCATGGGGCAGGCCCTGACTTCACTTAGCTCAGGGGGATTCAGGTCAGCAGAGTGCAGGAGAGCCTACCTCAGCCCTGTCCCACCCTGCTAAGTCGGAAGGCTCCCAGACAAGCTAAGGTGGGACAGGAGCACTGGAGACAAGCAGTCTGAGCTCAGAACACCTGGAGGGACCGTGGGTGTAGCCAGCAGAGGGAGCACTGCTCTGCATTCAACCCCCGGTGCCTAGAATCCAGGAAGCCTCCAGAGTTTCAGATCCCCAGGGAGGATGGCATAGGCCAGCCCTGGAGGCAGTTCTTAACCTGAAGTCTTCAGGGCAGTCTCCACCCAGCAAAGCCCAGGAGACAGCTGGACACCTAGTCCTCTATGTGGGAGCACATGATTCCAGACTGAGAGACCCTGCCAGCAAAACGCAGGTGACTGTGAACATCTGCTCCCAACTTGTAGAGAGACAACCTCAGCAAACATAGTTCCAATTTTTCATTAAGAATCTCCTTTTTCTTCTGTTTTTGACATGTATTTGTGTGCCATCTGGAGAGATTGATTGGTTCATGGATGGATAAACACAATAGCTGTATTTTTGTTGTTACTTTGTTTTTGATTTATTTTATTCTGTTTTGTTTTTCACTTTATATTTTTTCTTTTTTCCCGTTTCCTTTCTTGTCTCCACAGTCCCTTCATTCCTGAGCACTTTCTTCTGTGTACATGCTTATTCTGGCCCTGGCAGCTGAGGGTTGGGATCGTGGTCAGTGCGTTCAGTTTTTGCATTGTATTGTGACCCAGTCGCAAAGTTCTCCTCTACTTCCTTCTACCCGTTCTTATGGTATCACCTAAACTCTGTCAGTGTTTCCTTCACCCTTCCTCTCACTTTGGTACCTCTGTCTCTTCTCCCTCTTTTCTTTTTTTTAACCAGCAAATGCTATACCTCTGCTTTCTCTCTGCTCATGCTCAGATATTATAACCTCCTCTCTAAGTTCCTCCTGCATTCCCTCCTCTCTCAGGCATCTATCTGTAAGCTTATCACCTCTTAGTTCTAATTAGTTTATACAATTCAACCACCCACCATTAATGCTGTGAATCCATTACCGCTGTGAATGGCAAACTCAATAACTACTGTATAATTTGAAGCCTGACATAGGTGATGGTTGGATACTACTCTCACCGAAGGTAACTGCTAACACTATCATGTGTATCATAGGTGGAATTTAACATCGTAATAGATATACTTGGTACTAAATAACCAATTTAATGTTGTTTATTGTAAGCACTGGTTTCTTATTAGCTTGTAAGGGACACTAACAGTTTACAGGTTAGGGATCTGGCTGCTGAACCCAATGTTCCTGACAATACCCGAACCTGAGTAAGGTACAAAACAAAACCCCCAATCCAGCAGCAAGGACCCATAGAGAAACAACCAGAAAGAGATCTCAGGCCCAGATGTCAGATCCAGTGATAATCCTCAGAACAATTAAGAAAATCATTCACAATAGCTCACACACAAATAAGAAAAGAAAGAATCCTTTTCAATGTAAAGAGTGAGAAGATGATCTTCAAAAAAATGAAGAAACAGGCAAACAAATCTCCCCCCACACCCACACTCCCCCACAAAAGAGGGCTAGGATGAAAAATCAGAATAGCGACAGCAATATGACCAACAGAATCATCACGGAATCAAAAGATTTAAGGAAGTAAATAAGAGAATAATTAAAAGAGGATTTAAAGAAGGAACTAAGAGAACAACTATAAGAGATGAAAGACCAATTCGTTAAAGAAATATAGTGAAAAGAAACATAACAGAAATCCTTGAAATGAAAGATACAATCAACCAAATTAAAAACTCATCTGAAGATTTCAATAATAGATTACAATCTGTAAAAAAAGAACAACAGCTATTGAAGAAAGAATCTCTGACATTTAAGACAGGCAAAATTAGTTTGAACTCACACAATATGATAAAGGCAAAAAACTCAAAGAACATGATCAAAATATTCAAGAGCTGTGGAACGACACTAAACTGTGGAACGACACTAAAAGACCAAACCTGAGAGTCACTGGAATAGAAGAAAACATGGAGGTACTAACTAAAGGCATAAAGAATATCCTCAATGAGATAACTACAGAAAATTTCTCTCATATTATTAATGAAATAGAAATGCACATAAAGAAGGCAAGGACTCCAAACAGACCTAACCAATTGGGAAATTCACCAAGACACATCATATTCAAAATGTTTAACGGAGAAAACAAGGAAAGGATATTAAAAGCTGCAAGAAAGAAGCATCAAGTCACATTTAGAGGGAAACCAATAAGGGTCACTTCAGATTTCTCACCTCAGACCCTAAAAGCTAGCAGGGCTTCAAACGAGGTATCCCAAACCCTGAAAGAAAGCAACTGTCAGCTGAGGATACTTTACCCAACAAAATTAGTTTCAAATTCAAGGGAGAAATGAAAACATTCCATGACAAGAATAAACTAAAGTAATTATGAACACAAAACCAGATCTACAAAGAATACTCAAAGGAACAAACAAGCAATTCCCCAAATCCACAAGCCAAGGAAGCTCAATAAAAAGTATAATCAGCTAAATGAGAATCAAGACAGCACAAAATACAGCAAAAATCACAATGCCAATAAACCACAAAGACATATTAACACTGAATGTTAATGGTCTCAACTCCCCAATCAAAAGCAATAGATTAGCAGAATGGATTAAAAAATAAAATCCAACAATACGCTGCCTACCAAAGATGCATGTTACATGTAAAGACATCCGTTGGTTGAAGGTAAAAGGATGAAGAAAAGTCTGCCAGGCATATGGCCCAAGAAAACAAGCTGGTGTAGTGATTCTAATATCCAATAAAGTAGATTTCAACCAAAAATTAATCAGAAGAGACAAAGATGGCCACTACATCTTAATAAAGGAAACAATCCAACAACATGATACAACGATTGTAAACATTTATGCCCCAAATATCAACGTACCCAACTTCATAGAAAGAACACTCTATAATTTTAAATCCCTCATAGACCACAACACAATAGTACTGGGGGACTGCAGTACACGCTTTTCACCAAAAGACAGGTCATCAAAACAAAAAATCAATAACTAAAGATATCTCCAGCCTAAATGAAACCTTAAATCAAATGGACTTAGACTTCTATAGAATATTCCACCCCAAAACAGCCAAATTTACATTCTTATCAGCTATATATGGAACTTTTGCAAAATAGATCATATTCTAATTCACAAAGGAAATCTCAGGAAATACAAAAAATAATAATTCCATGAATCCTATCAGATCACAATGATATGAAACTAGAAATCGACAGTAAGAAAAATAACGGAAATCACACAAATACATGGAGACTGAATAATACCCTCTTAAATGAAGAATGGATCAAAGAAGAAATGAGAACAGAAATCAGGGACTTCTTAGAAACAAATGAGAATGAAGACACAACATACTGAAATCTCTGGGACAGTATAAAAGCATCTCTTAGAGGTAAATTTATAGCTCTCAGTGCCCACACTTTAAACTAGAGAGATCCCAAAAGAATAATCTTAGGCGCCACCTCAAGTCCTTAGAAAAAGAAGAACAAACTCATCCCCAAACCAGTAGAAGACAGGAGATAATCAAAATCAGAGCTAAGATCAATGAAATTGAGACTAAAAAGACAATACAAAGAATCAATGAAACAAAGAGTTGGTTCTTTGAAAAATAAATAAAATTGACAAACCCCTGGCCAATGTCCCCAAAATAAAGAATGAAAAGAAACAAGATCAGAGATGAAAATGGCGAAATCCCCACAGGCCTCTTTGAAATAGAGAATTATCAGAACCTGCTTTGAGAACTTCTACTCCAATAAGCTGGATAATCTGGAAAACATGGACAAGTTTCTTAACATACCACATGCCAAAATTGATACAAGAATATATAAAAACCTTAAGCAGACCAATATCAATTAATGAAATTGAGTCAGCAATTAAAAGCCTACCTAAACAAAGCCCAGATTGTGATGGATTCTCAGCTGAGTTCTACAGACCTAGCACCTCTCTTTATAAAGTTATTCCAAGAAATTGAAAGGATGGAACACTCCCAAACACTTTTTATGAAGCAAACATAACCCCAATACTAAAACCCAACAAAGACATAGTAAGAAAAGAAAGTTAGAGACCAATATCCCTGATGAACATAGATGCCAAAATCCTGAATACTACCCTAGTGCATTAAAAAACACATCAAAGGGGCTGGAGTGGTGGCTCAGAGGTTTCGGAGCTTGCCTGGCAGGCACGAGGACCCAGGTTCAAACCCCAGCACCACGTACACAACTGAGTGTTGGAGCAACTTAGGCCATGTGAAAAACTCAATAAAGTTGTTTCTTTCTCTGTCTCTCTCACTGTCCCTCCCTCTTTAAAAAAAAAAAAAAGCTTTAAAAAAAAAAACAACACATCAAACATACAATACACCATGACCAAGTGGGTTTCAATCCAGGGATGCAGGGATGGTTCAACATACACAAATCAATAAATGTGATGTGTCACTTAAACAGAAGCAAGGAGGGGCTGGAGCAGTGGCTCAGTGGTTAAGGTGCTTGCCCAGCATGTGCAAGTACATGGGTTCAAACCCCAGCACCCATGTACACAACTAATGTCACAGCAACGAAAGCCATGTGAAAAACTCAATAAAAATTGATTCTCTCTCGCTCACTGTCCTTCTCTCTTTAAAAAAAAGAAAGAAAGAAAAGAAAAGCAGAAGCAAGGACAGAAGCCACATGATCATCTCAACATACACAGAAAAGGCCTTCAACAAAACCCAACACACATTCACGTTTAAAACACTGGAGAAGCCAGAATCTACAGGATCTTAACATCTAAAGGCTACTGACGACACACCAATAACCAGCATTATACGAAATGGAGAAAAAAATGGAAAAATTCCCACTAAACTCAGGAACAAGACAAGGCTGTCCACTCTCACTACTCTTATTCAATATAGTTTTCAAAACACTAGCCAGAGTAATCAGGCAAGAGAAGGAAATCAAAGGGATTTGAATAGGTAAAGAAGAAATCAAACTATCTCTATTTGCTGATGATATAATTTTGTACCTAGAAGACCCCCCCAAAAAAAAACACCAAAAAAACTGCTAGAGCTTACCAGTGAATTTGGCAAAGTAGCAGGATACAAGATCAATACCCATTCATCAATAGCTTTTGTATACTCCTACAGTGACTTGGCTGAGGACGAAATTAGGAAAACCATCCCATTCACAAAAACCTCAAAAAAAAAAAATTTTAGGAATTAATCTGACCAAGGAAGCAAAAGACCTCTAGAAGGAAAATTATAGAACTTTGAAGAAAGAAAAAGAAGACCTGAGAAGACAGAAAGATATCCCATGTTCTTGGATAGGCAGAATCAATACAGTCAAAGTGGCCACTCCTCCAAAGATGCTACACAGATTCAATGCGATCCCCATCAAGATACCAACGACATCCTTTTTTAACTTTTTTTTTTTGAGAGAGAATGAATTTTATTCTTAGATTCATTTGAAAGAATAAGATACCCCAAAATAGTCAAAGCAATTCTTACTTAAAACAAAAAAAAAATTGAAGTAGGAGGCATCATAATGCCTGATCTGAAACTATATTGCAGAGTTATAGTTACAAAAACAGCATGGTATCAAAATAGACACGAAGACCAATGGAATAAGATAGAAGACACAGACACAAAACCACAGTTCCACAGCCATCTGATATTTGACTAAGTTGGCAAAACTATAACTTGGAGAAAAGACAGCCTTTTCAAAAGGCTGGGAAAACTGGACAGTCATATGCAGAAAAATCAAATGGGATCCTTATCTCTCACTCTGCACAAAAATCAAAATGGACCAAAGACTAAGGAATTAAACCAGATACCTTACAACTGTTAGAAGAGAAAATAGGGTCAGTGCTCCACCATACTGGAGCTGGCACTGACTTCCTTAACAAGACCTCCATAGCACAAGAATTAAAACCAAGAATCAATAAGTGGGATGCCATTAAACTAAAAAGCTTCTGCGAAGCTAAAGAATCAATTAAAAACATAAAGAGAGGGGCTAGAGCAGTGGCTCAGCAGGTAAAGTGCTTGCCTGGCATGCATGAAGACCCAGGTTTGATCCCTAGCACCGCATTTACAACTAGTGTTGGAGAAAAAAAAAAAAAGATGAAAAACTAAATAAAATAATTCTTGATTGTTTGTGCACACGCTCTCTTTCTCTCTCTTTCCCTCCCTCTTTAAAAAAAAAAAACATGAGGAGAGAGAGCCTACAGAATGGGAGAAAATCATGGCTAGCTTGGCCTCTGACAGGAGTCTAATATCAAGAATATACAAAGAACCTGAAAGCTTAATACCAAAATAACTCAATGAATGGGCAAAAGAGCTAAACAGAAATTTCTCAACAGAAGAAATGCAAATAGCCAATAAATATATGAAAAAATGTTCAACATCTCTATCAATCAGGGAAATACAAATCAAGAGTTCATTAAGATTTCACCTCACTCCGATGAGAATGGCAAAGATCAAGAACACAAACAACAACAAATGCTGGAGAGGGTGTGGGGGAAAAAGGAACCCTTATACACTGTTGGCAGGATTGAATACTAGTATAACCTCTCTGGAAAGCAGTATAGGGATGGAACTGTATGACCCAGTTATTCCTCATCTTCCCAGAAGATGTAAATTCAGCATACTCCAGTGATACAGCTATATCAATGTTTATAGTAGTGTAATTCACAATAGCTAAAGTACAGAATCAACTCAGATGCCCATCATTGGATGAATGGATTAAGAAACTGTGGCATATTTATACCATGGAATTCTATTCAGCTATTTTTAAAAAAATGAAATCATGGCCTTTGCTGGCAAATGTATGGAGATGGAGAAAACTATGGTGAGTGAAATTAGCCAAACCCAGAAACTCAAGGCCAAACGCTTTCTCTCATGTATGCAAGCTAGAGTACAATATAGGAAACAGTGAGAGAGCAGTAAGTTCAGACAGCAGACTCATGAAACACGATTACCAATTGAACTGGGGGCAGCCTCACAGTCGAGGGTTCTGGGGGGATGGAGAGGGGAAGGGAGTGTAGAGGGTGATATATGATGTGTGCATGTATGGAAGTGTAACAGCAAACTCCTTCCATATGTGAAACTGTAATGAAAAATAAAACCTTGTCTGAAAAACTTTATTCTCTGCAAAACCGGACCAAAAAAAGATGCTTCCTAGTGTGTTCAGAAGGCAGCACAAATGACTGTCTTCTAACGTCACCCAGAGATTCTTCTGTATATTTTCTCTCCGAGATGTGCTCTCCAAAAGGCACAACTCTCGATCATTTAAAAATCCTAATAAACATTCATTTTGAGATGATTTTTACTTACTTTCCAATGTTTGCTGAAGTTCGTGGATGGTACTAAGAAGAACATGAAACTGTTTCCGTCTCAACTCCAGCTGTTAACAAGAAGAAAAATTTATACAAGTTGATCTAAACAGACACACCTATATTATATAAAACAAAGGTGAACACATATATGCAAATACCTTATCTTCAACACTTTCTTTAATATGTGAAAGATGCTCTAATTCTTTTCCCAGAGCCTCTAGTTCTCTGAAAAACATAAAATGGTGCTTACAATTCGTATCAAACCTTTAAAATACCAAATAGAATTTTTTAAATGTAAAAAAGGAATTAAAACCCTCCATTATGATGAGAAACCCCCCCCTTAGGGAGAGGGTCAGTGAGAGAGAAAGAAAGAAACAATTTTTCAAATTTAGTTTTTCATGTGGCTTTTGTTGCTCCAAGACTTTGTTGTGTACGTGATGCTAGAGTTTGAACTCGTGCACTCGCACATGCCAGGCAAGCACTGTAACCGCCAAGCTACAACTCCAGCCCATGATGGGACTTTTTAATTAAACTTTAGGACTTCTTAAATCCTAAATGTGCATTGTTTTCATTAAAACTACATTTTTTAGATAAAATTTTTAAAGTACAGGAAAACATATATAACTAGACTCAAGAAATGATACATTTTACATACTAAATTCAAGTTTTTCTTTCAGTTAAAAAAAAAAAACCAAAAACCACAGTGGATTAATTTAAAATACCCTTTGAACCTTACCACCCTACCCAACCCCACCCTCTTCTGCCAGTCTTTTCTTCTCCTCTACTTCCCACTCAAGTAGCCATTGTATCATTTTAATCCTTTTTTAATGCATGTATTTGTATCTCCACATAATAGACACTATAAGTAAATAGTATTTGGTAGGGGTTTTCTGACTTTTATAAATGGTTATTATTCTGAATGTATGTAGAAAATTAAAAATAATATAAAATTCATATGTGTCTTTAATTTTTTTCACTTATTATTTTTTGAGATCTGTGTTTTAAAAATATATATCTATCAGCGAGGCCCAGAAGTGCACACTCATAATCCCAGAGACTCAGGAGGTTGAGACAGCAGAATCACAAGTTCAAGGTGAGTCTCAGCCACTTAGTGAGACCCTGTCTCAAAACAAAAAGTACTGGGGATGTAGCTCAGTGGTAGAGTGCCTGAGTTCAATATATATATATTATAAATATATATACATTATACATATATATATAATGTATAGCTAGGTTATTCTTTTTCATTGCTATTTGGTCTTATTACATGGATAGAATATATTCTATTTATCCATTTTCCCATTGAGATGCAGCACATGCATTTATAGGCTGGAGAAAGAAAATAATCTAATCAAACAGTGTTAGGATATATACTGAAAATCTGATCCCTCCTTTTGACATCTATTATTTCCATAAAAGTGAAATGAATAGACTAACACTTGAATATTTATGGATAAAGGTTTGTTTCGTTCAAGGAAAAGCTCTAAAACTTACTTTAATGTCTCATGCCTGTCTGGATGGTGCTGGATCACCTTTGCCAAAGCATCATATTCTGAAAGACAAAAAATATTTACCAAGTTAAAGTTTCTTTTAAAAACCTTAATTACAGGGGTTGGAGCAGTGGCTTAGTGGTTAAGAGTGCTTGCGTGGCATGTGTGTGGACCCAGGTTCAAATCCCAGCGCCACATACACACCTGTGTGTCAGAAAAACTAAAAACAGATGGAAAACTAAATAAAATTGATTATTTCTCTCTCTCACTGTCCCTCTCTCTTAAAAAAAAAAACACCTTAATTACAAAAAGAAAAGGAGTAATATCACAGATCTTGCCTACTCATTTTCCTAGTTAATACTACTATTAAATAATTTGAAATTGATGTTATTATATGTTATAGTTTGCTGTAAATTGGCCAGAGAAATTTCACCACACATACTTTAAAATGAATGCAAAAGACAAATTTTATAAAGTGGAAATAAGCCAGGCTTAGCGGTGTATGCATGTTATTCCACTAACTTGGGAGGCTGAGGCAGGAGGATTTCAAGTTCAAGGCCAGCTCCAGCAACTTGGTGAGACCTTGACTCAAAAAAGAAGAAATAAAAAGGGCTGGGGATGTAGCTCAGTGGTAAGTTCAGTCCCCATTACCAAAAGAAAAAAGAGGTGGGGGATAACTTCATCTTAAATAGCTCACTAAAAAGTGAAGCTTATTGTTTTGAAACTCAGTGCATTAATAAGCATGGATTTTTTTTTAAATAAAAAAATTTGGCATTACAAAATAATAATGTTCAGTATAAAAAAACCTAAGACATAAAAAACCTACAACCCCCAAATAACCATTTACATTTTTTATTCTTCAAGTTTTTCATATATGTTGTCATAATTGTGATTACACATTATTTTATTTTGTTTTTATCTTTCCTAATTTACATCTAGGAGTAATACCCCTGTCATTAAAATTATTTGAAAGTTTATGTACTAGATAAGGACATACTTCAGTTGAAAAAGAAAGGAGATGAGGCTAA
>PVKS010022983.1:0-32963 GCA_004027875.1 Aplodontia rufa
AAAAAACCCAAATACAGTGACATAATTCTTCTACTTATGAAGAACATTATATATATATAAAATATATACAGGGACGTTTATAACTGCTTGGAATGTACCTTGCTTTATCTTAGTTCCAACATTTCCCCTTCTCCTCCCTTCCTATCATCCCTTGTTATTCTTCAAAATATTTGGCAACGTGATTAAACATTTACGCTTTTGTACAGGTATGCAGCAAAGCTTGTTCAAATGTCTTATGAAGTATCTTGCAACTGTATCTCATAAATACTAACATTTTGCATTTTTGTTCTATGGATCTAAAACATGAGTTTGTCTACTTTACTCCTGAGCCTGGGTTTAGGTCCAGCCTCCACAAACAAGGGATACCATTCGGCCCTTGACTCTAGATTTTTGTTTTACCGCAATATTTTCCCCCAAGATTTTGTAAGATGAGTGTCTGTCATCTTTTTTTCCCTAAAGATTCCTCCCCCTAATGCTACCTCATTTTCTAAACTTTCATTAATACCTTTTTGCAGCTGAAGCAAATATTTTAGGTCTTTCTTGTACTCTCCTCCAGCTGGGAGTGTCTTTCACACATCAGAGGCAGATACGAGGCTCTCATTAAAAGATAGTATGAGTTCATCATGTCAGAGGAGTGGGACCTGAAAACTTGAGATAACTTTCAGCTACTTGTCCTATCTATGCTGCTCTGACATTTTTCTGTGGGTTACTACATTTTTTTCTCAATTCGTCACTCCCAGATGCTTCAAAATCTGGCTTTCTCTCTTAGTTTTATTTATATCTAAAAATTATCTTTATTCATAACAGGAAGTTGTAGAGCTTAGGAAAGATAAGTGCTTTAGCATTTATTTTTTTTTAATAAGAAAATCAAGAATCCTGAAGCTTAGGAAGAAAGCCCAGGGGCTGCTTGTTACTTTCTCACTGCACTTCCTGTTCCAGTGTCTATAAGGTGATTATCTGAAACTTCTTAAGTCAGCTTTGAAAAAAAAAAAAAGACAAATCCCTCCTTTCCTAACTTTTGCTAATGAAAAGCACACTGAAATCAGAGTGGATGAACAGACTTCTTGAAAGTCTAAAAGGACAACTGATTATGTTCCTCAGTCTTCATTCCTGAAAACATTTTTTTTTATGTCCTGGTAAAGGCTGGCATGTTATATTCTGGCTAAAAGCTGGAGTAAATATTTTTGTTTGTATACCTAGCACACAGTGAACATGTTATAACAAAATATTGCCGCTTCTATCATTTGAGTAATAGCCTTGCCAAATCCAGAATAAGTCTTTTCTGTAGTATTTATTTTCCTTACTTTGGTCAGTTTCAAGCTCTGTGTTAGTATCTTCTAGCCAAAGGTGAAAGTTGTCTCCAGATAAATATTAGGATGGCCTGCCAGCCAAATCCCAGGCAACCCAGTGAATTACTCTCTTTGATAGTAAAAAGGTCTGGTTCAAGTTGCTCTGAATGGCATTTAACTGTAAAACAATAACCTAAACAAAAGTTGCTGGTGTCCTTCAAATGGTTTCTTACCAGTAGCCAGTTCTTTTGGCACTTTAGAATATGAGGCTTGTTCCGTTAATAAATCGGAGTGTAAGCTTTCAGAGCATTACGTAGCAAATGAAAAGCTGGAGCGGGAGGAGAAACACAGATAGATATATTGAAAATGCATGAAATAAAAAATGAAAACCAAGCAAGCAAACAGAACAGTGTCACTGCACGTGCGCGCGCGCACGCACACGTACTTGCGCACCCAGAAGCTGTTGACTCGGCAGTTTTTCATTCTTTATGGCTCTAGGGACAGGTTTAAATTGGGAATTTTTTTCTTTTTTAATGCTCTTGTGCTGTGTTGAACAGAAAGGCAATGTTTGATGTAATCTGGCCCAGATGTCAGCAATGTGCAGCCTCGTGATGGTTATTTATCTTTAGGTTTTTACTTTGTAAAAGGAGAATCAGCAAACAATTGTTTAGGGTTATAAATTATACTTGGCAACTCTTTTTGAGATCTTGCATATGTAACGAACATATAGATTAGTTTAATATGTTTTAAATTTAATTTCATTTTAACTATTAATCTTAAAATCCTCTTTAACAAATGCTGGTTATGAGTCCCCTGATAGATGTTAATATATTTAGTGCCTTGCATTCTGGATATTGTTCCTCTTCTTTCAATTTCTCATTCTTCTGGGAAGTTTCCTCAGCTAAGACTGTTAAACTAGTGGGCTCTTTTAAATGGTCTTTGAAAGAATTTTCTCATGTAAATTTCCAAGAAGGATATTTGAATCTGTTGGTTATGTAATGGCTTATAATGCAAGTGGCAAAACTTCAGTAGCAGTTCCCACATGGCAGTCTGTTTGCTCGTTTTGGAGTATGGGGATTGGTTGTCTTGGAATTCAGGTGTATTTGTTTTAAGAGTATTCATAATGTTTTAAAAGATGAGAGCTGCTCATGATTTATACCCATCCAGTGCCTTCTCCTTTTGAAGTGCTGCTGGTGGCTGCTAAATCCCCTGGAGAGAATGGATTTTGAAATTTACTTTTGGGAGTGGAAAAGGGAGACCCTCTTTTGTCATATAATACTATTTTAAAGATCAAGGAATGCACATGAAAATCTTTGCTTCTGTTGTTTTTTTTTCCCCCCACAACTCATCTGGGTTTTCTTGGTAAATTTAATTTGAACTACTCAGTTATATAGTCCATTATCCTTTAAGAACTGAGTTCAACATGAGGTCAAATTTAAAAATTTAAAAATATTTTCCATATTAGATGCCAATTCTAACCCAGCACAATACTAATTCTAACCCAGGCAGGATTAACTACTTTTACATTAGATAACTTGATTGACTTGAATGAAATTTTTGTCTTAAAAATATTGAATAAATTATATCAACATCCTATAACTTTAAGATCACTAACTTCATAACCTTGATAAAGCAATCTCCATTGACATCAGTGTAGCATGTAGGAAAGATTAGCAGCTTTAGGACCTGGGTTCAGTTGTGTATGTACTGCTAATAGGTCAGGTAACATTGGACAAGATGTGTGATCTGATCAACCTCCTCTGTATAATGACAACTGAAGAGTTGTCATTGTCCCATAAGACTCAAATATGTGATTTTTAGAAACTCAAAAATCATCTTACTAAATTTCAGTGAACTCATTAGGGCTTATTATTGCCATAATTTATGTTTCTTGGACATTTCCTTCCTCATTCCATCAATGTGTTTGAGCTGCCTGATCAGAGGGATTACAGAAGTTTTAGTGCAGTCTTCCTAATGCACAGTAATATCAAACAGTTTAATTGCATTTGATTATTAGCACATTGTCACTCTTCAATGGGATATTAAATATGAGACCTCATTTATTCTTTAAAGTAGGTAGGGACACTGGCTCTATGTTATTATATTCTTTTTCCTAACAGCTGTCTCCAGAGGAAACTAAGAGGGTAAGGGTTTTTTTTTTCCCTTGCAACATTATAATATGATTGAGCCTGGAATCTTGAAGTAGTAGAAGAGCCACTGGGCTAGCAGAGGAGAGACCCTCCATCCCCGCCCTGCTCAGAGCTGGATAAGCTGTGTGACTTAGGATGTGCTCCTGGGCTTCCCTCCATCTGTAAAATGAAAATGATATCAACTCTTCTGAGCACATTTGTAAAGATGAAGTCAAACTAGCTAGCTTCTATGATTTTTATAAAATAGATGTTTTGGGAATTCTGAATGCTTGGTTAAAAATGAAAACTTCCTGAAAGGAATCATACCTCCCTGCTTATCTTGTTACTCATAACAGGGCGACTTCTAGAAGCGTAGGCAAGTGCTGAGTGTTATGTGTGCTCTGAGAAGGATGTAAGCAGATCATGAAGCTGGCTTCTTTGAGCCTTTAAAAGGGAGCATCCTAACGGTTCTCAGAGTGAGGGCTCTTGTGTGGTGGAAGGAGCCATACAGGTTTGGGTTTGCTTACCAGCTCCCCTTGCCAATTTAGGATTTTTATTAAGTTACCTCATCTCTTGGGGGATACCCCCACACACACCTTTTTTTATATTTTCCATCTCTGAAGTTCAAATAAAAGGGCCTATCTCACAGAGTTGTTGAAGGCAGTGTTTACAAATTATTTAGCTGAGTGTCTGATAAATAGTAGAGGTTTTATGAATGGTAATTACTCATTCCTCCAAGGATGAGTGATTTACAAAATCAAGAAATGGTCATAGTGGAAAAAGGAGCACTTTGATTTTTATCAGCTGGTTGATATTTGGAAGGTCACTGAACTTTTAGATGGATATGTCCTTTGATTTATTCATTGATTCTCTTGGAGGGGGGATCCCCAAGAGACGATAAATTTGGAAAGTTCAAGTCTCAGCTCCTATTTTTCCCGCTATATCTTCATGAATAAATGTTAATTTTCTGGATTTTGGTTTCCCCATCTGTATACATGAAGACAGTAATAAGTCCCTCAAAGGATCGTTCAGAGGATCAAATTATACCATGTGATGCTGCTTTGTAGTAATCAATCCTGGTGACCAACTTGAAATCTAATAAGACTTTAAAAAAAATTTCTACAAGCTTTGTTTCCAAGCCTTCTCCTGGGAGGAAGTGTTAATGTGAGAGAATAAGGCAGAAATTTGCTATAGTGGCAGCCCATCGTGTCTGGAAAACTGAGTGCTGCATCCATTTGTGTACATTGTCTCACTCAGTCTTCACAACAGCCCTGCAAGGGAAGAAATTATCTTCAGCATTTGAACCCAGCTCTGTCTGACTCTGAAGTCCCTGTTCCTCCCTCTCTTTTATGCTGCCCTATCTGACTTAGTTTGAAGGAACATTCATTGGGTGTGTGTAGGTGCTGGGTATGACCCAACCGGCAGACAGGATGTGGTAATACAGAAAACACACTTTCCCCACTTTCACCTAGGATAGGCCTGTAGGGCAGAAACATAATTAACAATCTGTTGTAATATTGACCCCTGATAAAGAAAGCTGGAATATTATGTAAGTAGTCATTTGTGTATTTTAAACAGGTAATTTCCACTGAATTAGGTGACTTCTTTTGGTTTATTATCTTAGTATATTTTGGGTGAATATAATGTCTTGCATTTCCAGAACTTAGTGTTCAAGAATGCATAAAAACTTAATAACAATTCATATATATTGAAGCTTACTATTCACTGAATGTATTCCAGGCATTCTCTCATTGATTCCTCATAGTAACCTTAGGAGAGGGCACTATAGTTCCCATTGTACAGATGAAGAAACTGAGGCTTAACAAGGTTAAGTAACTTGCCTAAAGTAATACAACCAAAACATGGCATGATTCTTTTCATTTAGAACCTACATTTCTGACGAAATTAAATTATATAATTGTATTAGAAAAGCTTATGTATTTATTTTTCAAAATTAAGAGAGTCTGAGACTTAAATTCTATTTTTTAGTTTTTTTCTACTTTTAGTTAAACTGCCTTTTTTGTATGAGTTTTGAGACATGCAAATACTATCATGTAGCTTCCACTACAATCAAAATACAAGCAGTTCTATAATTTCCCCTCCCCTAATTCCCTTGCTGCCCTCTGTAGTCATACCCTCCTCCTACTCCCATATGCTAGCAATGACTGATCTCTGTCTCAATAGTTTTGTCTTTTCTAAAATGTCTTAAAAATGGAATCATATGGTATTACCTTTCGGGACTTTGCATCCTCCACATAGCAGAATGCATTTTAGATTTATCCGTGTTGTGTATGTCAGTGATTCATTCCTTTTTTGTTGAAAAAGTATTCCATTATATGAGTGTATCCACAGTTTGTTTATTCATTCACCATTGAAGGACCCTAGGGTTGTTTCTAGTACTGTGGTTATGAATAAAGCTATTACAAACATTCCCGAATAGGTTTTTGTGTGAGCAAAAGTTTTTGTTTCTCCTGAGTAAATACCTTGGAGTAGGATTACTCGGTCATATGCTCAGAACATGTACAACTTTATAAGAAAATGCCTGTTTTCCAAAGTGTGTTTGCACCAGTAATATATGGGAGTTCTAGTTCTGAATCCTCACCAACATTTGATATCACTATTATTTTGGCTATTCTACACATGAAATGAGATCTATTGTGATTATAATTTGTAGTTCCCTAATGGCTCGTGATTTACGGTGTATTTTCCTGTGTTTATTTACCATTTGTATATCTTGTTTGGCGAAGTGTTCAGATTTTTGCCTACTTAAAAATTGATTTGTTTCCTTATTGTTGATTTTTAAGACTTTTAAGTGTTCTTGATACAAACCTTTTGTCAGATGTGTGGTTTGCAAATATTTCCTCCTAGTCTGTGAGTAGTCTTCGTTCTCTTAACAGTGGGTTTTCACAGTGCAAGAGGTTTTAATTTATATGAAGACTTAACAATCTTATCTTTTATGGATTGTTTTTGGTCTCAGATCTAGGAACTTTTTTGCCTAACACAAGATTTTCTCACATGCTTTCTTCTAGATGTTTTATAGTTTTACATTTTACCCATAGATCTATGAACCATTTTGAGTTAGTTTTGCAAAGTTGTAAGGTACAAGTTGAGAGTTTTTGTTTTGTTGCTGTTCTTGTTTGTGTGTGTGTGTGTGTGTGTGTGTATGTGTATACATTAGTTTGTCCAGTACTGTTTGTTGAAAAGACCATCTTTTCTCCTTTGAATCACCTTTACACTTTCGTGAAAATTAATTGACTAGTCTGGAATAGGTTGCATATGCCTGTAATTCCAGGGACTCTGAATGCTGAGACAGGAAGATCACAAGTTTGAGGTCAGCTTCTGCAACTAAGTGAGACCAAGTCTCAAAAAACAGAAAGAATTGGGGATGTGGCTCAGTGGTAAGAGCACCTGTGGGTTCAATATCTGATATCACACACACATATGTACACAAAATTGTGTGGATCTGTTTCTGGACTGTATCCTATTCCATTGTTCTGTGTGCCTATCAATACCATACTTCCCTGATTAATATGTCTTTATTGTAGGTCTTGAAATCAGATAACCTGAGTCTTCTGTTATATTTTTCTTTTTTTTCAAAATTCTGTTAACTATTCTAGTCCCTTTGCCTTTATAAATAAATGTTGCTCTTCTAATTCCTTGGTCTTTGATAGCTAGAGAAAATCCTGCTGGGATTTTGATTGATATTGGGTTGAGTGTATAAATCAACTTGGGGAAAGATGACATTTTAACAATATTTGAATCTTTCAGTCCATGAATACGTATATCTTTCTATCTATCCTTTGCTTTTTTCCCCCTTTGGTGTTGAGATTTTTAGCATACCACTTCTGTGTGTCTTTTGTTAGATTTATAGCTAAATATTTGTTTCCTGTCCCCCACCCCTTTTGGTTCCAATGTAAATGATACAAGTAAAAAAATTAAATACTGAATTTTCATTACTTTCATTTAAACTTCTCAAATCTTTATGTTCTGAAAGTATTTGCCTAAGTAAAAGATTTTTCTTGATGTTTGTTCTTCTTTGAATTATCATCTGTTTGTGATCTTACAACCCTTGCACCATTTTGTAATTATGATGTCAAAGCAAATAGCTTCAAAGGGTACATCTGGGAGGATCTGAGAAGTGCACTTCTCTGGACAGGTGGATTAGGCTTGAGACAGGGTCCACGTTTCCTTCTTTGCACTGGTGTCATAGGTGTTTTAGAATTTCTGTTGTTTTACTTTGCACGTAGGAATATCATCCAATTTCTTTTACTTCAAAAAATCTAGTTCAAAGTATAAATATTAACTTTTAACTTGATAGAATGAGGCTGTGTAGTAGATACTCGGGAAGAAGTAGATGTTTTCTGACTTTTTAATCTTAGATAACTAAATAAAAAACAGTTTCAGGGAAAATAAGAGCAGCTGTTCCCTTCATTATATTTCCTTTAGTGGTCTGTACCATTATTGTTGTATAGTTTACATGCTTGGAGTACAGCCAAGTCAAGAGAAGATATCATGCCTAATACCTTTAACATTCACTATCCCATTTAGTTCTTGTCACAACTGGGTAAATTATAGATGACAACAGTGAGCTTCAGAGTGATCTGGATAAAGTTATGTGGTTGCTCAGAGGGTGTAACTTCACAGATTCTAGGAAGAGGCTTGGCCTTTCCTACTGTGGCCTCCAAGGGTCTTCTCCAATTTTATTACCTCACAGGGCTAACTCTTTTGGGTGACATGATCCTTAGAATATCTGCTAGAAGTTCCTGGAACCATTTCCAAAAAATATTTTTGGGTGTCATAAAATTTTCCAGACAGTAAAGTTTCTCATAGAACCCCCTTTTATGATCTCTGGATCCTACGTTAAAATTTTACATTTAAGATCTCTTTACTTGCTTATTTGTTCCATTATCAAGAATCTCTCAAGTACTGATTTCTGTGACACTTAGGCACAAATTTGACACTACCTATCTGGGTGCTTGCATAGGTAACTAACTGATAAAGGCCAAGAAGCTCTTCTGTCTGTTCTCTTCCTTCATTCTTTTCATTCTTTCATGCTCTGTGCTGACTGCTGGGGATTCAGCTGTGAATAAAGCACCATGCTTGTCCTGAAGGACTTCAGGGTCTAGTGCGTTTTGGAAGTGGCCATGCTTGGAATGGCTAAAGTGCATTCACGTGCTATAGAGAGGCAGCATGGGGTAGTGGAAGAATCTGGACTCATATGCAGACTTGGATTTAATTTTAGGCAAGTTACTATTGAATTATCCTTAGCCCTTTGTATAAGGGGATTAACGAGAATACCTACCTTCAGTCATTTATAAATGAGAGTTTTTCTTGGTAAAAATGACTTCTTCTAGAAATTTAGTATATAAAAAAGTCCTGAGAATACCTGTTGGAGATCAAGGCATTAGTAAATTTTAGTCATTAGTAGCATTTCAAACTTTTTATTCCACATATATTCAAGAGTAAGTCACCTATGTGAGCCAGGCCCTGTAAATAGACATGGACATAAAAGTAGTGTCACAGCACAACACAAACTGATATTTAACATCTGCATTCACTAAATCCAATCAGATTTTGCTGAAAATTAGTTTAAATAGTGAATAGAGACATATTTGGTTCGACAGTTTTTCCTAGTTGCTAAAAGCTGAATTTATTTTTCTTTTGTCATTTGTTGTTTACCTGTTACAATCCAGTTTATGAGGAACCACGTAGGTATTTCCTCAGGAAGAAAACTGCCTCAAGATTTCCGTGGCATAATTTGTGACTGGACTGTTATTCCACCTTTGAAGTCGGTCACAGCCTGAAAGCACAAGAAGTTGTTTACAAAGAAGCCCATCGATTCTCCCTCTTTCTCTTAAAGCATCGGAGCAGTGAGACCCGCACAGTCTGTTTGGCACAGTGGCTGCTCTCCACTGGCCGGGGCCCTCCTGCTGCTGGGCAGAGGATGCTCCAGAGTGCGCTTGTGGAGAGCAGAGCCTGCCTGCAGACCTGCTTGTGGTTAGCCAGGCCCTTGTGAGCACGCACCACAGCCTGCTGCTTTAGTTGCAATATCTTTTCCTTAATATTTTCCATCTGGCCTGCAATGACCTATAAAGACAGACATAAACCAGGGTTTGAATTATGAGGAGGGAGATGCTGAAATGCTTCCAAATCTCACTCTACAACCTGCGGGCCGGGCAGCTGCTTTTGCATACTGGACAGAAGGAAACTTTTCTCAAGTTGGTTTGCAGAGCGTTTAGTCACATCAAAGACCTGAACTAGTCAGCTTTTAAGTGTTTTAAAAGGCTTTATAAATTCCTTCTCAGAATGTCACTGAATTTTAGTATTTAACTCACAATTAGGCTGATATTGAAGATTTTCGAGCAAAAATATAACGAGGGTCATGAGAACGTTTCATTTTCAACTTCTGTTTTTAACTATATCCAAGTGTTTAACAATTAGCGAGGCATGTGGCATAATTGGTGTCATTGTGCACTGAGTGGCATTGCATTTGCAGGGATGTTTTACTGTAAAGTTAAAACTCAATGAAACAGTTCAAAAAAGAGTAAGAGTTCCTTTTGAATTTCTCTTTGCTAAGAATTTTCTTGATGATGCATTTGTTAATGGCTTTGGAGCCAGATTGAAATGGTAGACACTAAAGTAAATTTCATTCTTTGGAGTCATTCAAAGCCAATATAAAATATTAGTAAAAACCAGAATGCAAGTTCAGATTTTGACCATTCGAATGTGCTGTAAAAATACTTGGGGATAGTTTATATTGTTTACAACTTGATTTTTTTCCCCCTGGAAATTGCTATTCATTTTAGTCTTTTCATTCTCAGAATATCCTTTAGACTGAGAGAGGTGAGTTATTTTTTAGAGGATGACTTGCACTCAGAGAGGTTGTAGTTCAGCTTCTGTAGCACAGCATTGAAGAAAAGGCTGGAGAGGCCTGGCCAGACATTTTGATTCTCAGTCCATGCTGCCACCTCCTGTCTGCATCCTAGCTTTCATTTTAAATCAACAAAGCTTCTCTTCTGAAGTCAGCTCAGTAACTTTGTGTGTGTGTGTGTGTAATTTTATGCTCCGTCTGTCCTCCTGCTTCCTTTTTCCTCCTCTCTGCTCACTCCAGGTGGTTAACTCTTTGAGTCAAAGTTGAAGTCAGATTTGGCCTGGAGCCAGGATTGAGAATGTGGTATTTACTTTACAGTACCACTGCAGGGTGAAATTCATACAGAAGGAAGCCTCATTAGGAAAGTTAGGTGTGTGTGGTTTTAGAAGTTGATTAGATGCTCCACAGGTGTGATCTAGTGGCTTCTCCTCTCAGTCTCCTTTGATGAGTGATGCACATTTTGTATAGTGACTCTCAGTTTCCCAGTCGGGGTGTTAGTTGGAGACACTGACTTTAAAAATGGGGGTGAGCACCAAGTGCTGAGAATACAAAGTTAAATACCTTTGAGAAGAAGGAAGGAAGGAAAATTAGGAATTTACTACTGTAACAATCTAGGCAGCAAACAAAAATCACACTAGAATAAGCTTAGTGTTGGGAATAATCCATCCACCTGTTCAGTAAACATCACTGCATTCTGCTGTGAACCAGACGGTGTGGTCCTTGTGGGTTCGCTGATCAAACCAGGGAACTCCATGTGATAAGTGGATGAGAAAGCCTGAAAGCCCCATGGGACATAGCTCACTGAAGTTGGTGGAGATGGGAGGTGAGCTGGTACCTTAAGGCAACTGAGAGTGGTAATGTGTGAGTGGGGAATTTGGAGGAGCATTATAAGCTGAATAATGCAGAGCCCCACAACCAAGGAAGCATCGTGCTTTTTCAGAGTGGCCTGTCACTCATTGTGCCTGGAGCACACTCAGCTATGTGGGGAATGGTAGCAAGTAGAGTTGGGAGGCCTGCACATTGCCACATGCCACATAGTGGGTTTGGAACTTGATCCTGAGTTAGTGAAGAGTGACCTAGAAAAACTTTAGTAAGGGAGTGACAATCAGATTGTGTATTAGAAAATCATTTTGGTCCAGTGTGGAAAAACCAGTTATAAGTGAGGTAAAAAGCTACAGGGACCTGCATTTGGGTGGAGAGGGAAAGTTGGTATGGAGGGTGTATAATAAGCCGGCAAACTTGGTAAGACAGAAGCTAGTTCTCACTTGGAAGGAATATTATTTATAATCTGAAAGTCCTGTTTTTTTGTGCTAGCACTTTGCCTTGTAAACGTTTATGGGAAAGTTGATGAATGAATAAATGTCATTTATTTCGGGCAAAGATTGTCTTCTAATTCCATTTTGCCTAAACTAGCACTGAGTTGTGTTCCCCAAATGGGTGTTCATAGTGCAACTGAGGCACCCCACATGTATACCTGATGGCAGCGGGAAACCAATACTGGATTTTAGACATCACCATAGATAAGAGTCATGGCCAGACCCATAAGAGAAAATGTTAACAGTGATAAAGTTAACTCTGCTAACATTAGCGTGAAAAGAGTCTGAATGTATTTTAAATAGCCCTGATAATCAGAAAAGTGAACATATGTACTAGTCGCTGAGCCTTATAAAAAGACTGTTCGGTGAGTGAAAAGATCAGAGGGGCAGTTTTGATCCTTTGCTAGTTTGAGCTGGGTCCTCTACTTGGATTATATTTGAAGTTGCAGGCCCATTAATAAGAACATTTAACTGGTCTCAGACCAGTCTTTCTTCCTCTTCGCTTTACCTTTGTTCCTTTGGGGCCCCCCTTGGCCCCTCAGCATGCACTGACTCTCCTCCATTGAAGAGCAAGACCATTTCCCCTGGGAGCCCAGGCTCTCTGAGGCAGCTGCCTCTTGTATTTCCCCACCCTCCACCCCCTCTTGTTTTCTTCCCGACCTGGCTGGTGGTTAGGGTGAAGAAAACTGTTTTTCCTCTTTTGCCAATCCATTACACCTGCTTTCAGAGGCCTTCCTCTGTTTGAATATGCTGTGATTTTGAACTACATTCGGATATAGAAGCTATACTCCTTAAAGAGAAGTTCATCCATTTAATTGATGATAGTGACATGGAGGGAACAGGGTAATTGAGTATATTGTCCATTTTCAGTATGGCAATTAAGTTAGGGCAAGCCTTTAATTATGAGTGGAGGTTGTTGCTACGGCGGTACAGCACAGTGAAAGAGAGCTTTGCATTCAGAGGCTCGAGTTCAAGGGCTGCTTTCCTCATTTGCCAGTTGAAATGAGCCTTGTTTTTATGAGGATAAAGATCAAATAAGATACTGGATATCTGAGGTATAGTTCTGTGTTGGACCCCTGAGCTTGTAGGAGGTCATGATTGTCACCCACAGCAGTGACAGCACAGTGCAGTGAGCAGAGAATGGGTGTGGGTGCCAGTATAGGGTTTAAGTCATAACTCAGCTGTTTCTAGTAGTGTGTCTGATGCAGAGTGGGGTTCTTGGCCTCTCCAAGCCTTCACTTATAAAATGGGAGTGGTGATTCCTACCTTTCAGGGATATGAAAACAAGCAGTAATGTAAAGCACTGCTACAGATTTTAGTGAGTTGTGGGCACACTAATTTGTTACCTTCATCTGGGTTGTCTTTTAAAAAGAACATTTTCCCCAATAAAGACTCTAGTTCCAGTGGTAGTTTGGGTCCTGAAATTTGTGTGCTCATACTGTTTACTATAGCAGAAGACAGCTGAGAAAAGAATATTCCAGTGTTCCTGTGGATCTGAATCATCTGAAGAACAAAATGCAGGCATACCATCCTGTATATGAATCTTTGGAAGCAGCTATTGTTTCAAGTGACTTTAGAAATTGCATTGAGTATGGAAAAGATGTCAAAACTTTAGTCATAGCTGCAACTATAATCACATTATTTTGCTGCTGCTCAGTGGAGCTAAGAAAGCTTAAGAGTATTACCATCTGGGCAAAGCCAACCAATGGTGAACTGTGAACTGCTTACCAACTTAACAGAAACTCTTGCTACCTCATTCATTAATTAGGCCTTTATGGCACACCTTCTCTGGGTTGCTTGGCAACCATAATAGCAGTCATTAAATTCTGTCATTTTATATTAACCCTTTGGCCCTGGGTGGATTGGAAGCCCCCACCTTAACACTAATGCATTTTACATTACTACATCTACCTGGGAAATCCCATTCCCTTGACACTTAAGCTGTGAAGAGCAAATAGCCAGAGTCCAAAACAGAAAAATTTCCTTTTTTTCCCCTTCACTTTAGTGTATGTGCTTTTAAGGCTTTACAAAATATATCTGTCAGGTTGGAGACCATTTTCAAATTTGCTGACAGACAGACATAACATACACCCAGCAAGATGAAAAGATAGCTAGTTTCCCAGAAAACAGGAGCTGACTGTGACTTCTGTGAGCTTATGGAGGAAGGGGCTGGTGTGAAAACCAGATGGAAGAGTTGTTAAGAGTTGTATGTTTCCAAAATTGCCTTTGTAACTGCTTTGCAAAAAATTTGGACCATGCAGGCCAGCGGGATAAGGGCCATTCCAAAAACACTGTCTGGCATTTCAGCAAAGTATTAGATTGGTAGGGAACAAAATATGTACTCTGGCAAAAGCTGTGAGCAAGGCCATAGACAGATTCAGGGACAGGAGATTGTCAAGGGTTCCTGCGAAGCTCTGCCTACCAGGTTACTCACAAATTACTTAAATGTAAGCAAGGTGTAAAATCCCTGAATTGAAATTGGGTTTAGGAATTTAGAATGGCAGAGGGTCCCCTTTTGTGAAATGGACCAAGGTGATTTGAGACAGACACAGTATAAGTCATCTAGTTTTGATTAACAAATATTAAGTTTCTCTTAATGGAAGAAAATGGAAGTTAGGTTTTGTCAGACAAACCTAGGTTTAACTCCCTACTCCACCCAGATGCTATGGATCTTGCACAGTGGCTTTCTTTTTTGAGCTCCATTTCCTTATGTAGGAAATAGGGATAGTCATTTCCCTTCACAACATTGTTATAGAGATTAAATGAGTCACATTATCTTCATCTCTTAGTCAGGGCATGGCCCATGGTATGGGCCTCATTTTTCAACAAACAAGTATCTGAATGACAGTGGTTCTCGGGAAACTTCACTTTCATGGTTCTATAGTTAAGTTCAATATCTGATCCTCTTTGTCCCTCTTTTTTCCCATGAGTCCCAGAAAAGGTGTTTCTTGCCCAAGGAATCAGCCCAGCTCTGAGAGTAGTATGCTGATGAGGGGTCTGGTGGTGTTTCAGTTAAGTTTTATACAGTTGCTCAGCACTGTCAACTTTCTTGGTTTGCAATGTGACGATGCCTTTATCCAGGGTAATTTGGATAATAATTTGAGCAGGCAAAAGGAAAAGTAAAGTAAAAAAAAAGCCAAAGATATTTGTGTTAGACTTAAAAACTAGGTTAGACGGTTGTATTTAAGGTACTTGTGATTGTAGTAAGGTGA
The DNA here is from genome assembly GCA_004027875.1 of Aplodontia rufa. Taxonomy (NCBI): domain Eukaryota; kingdom Metazoa; phylum Chordata; class Mammalia; order Rodentia; family Aplodontiidae; genus Aplodontia; species Aplodontia rufa. The sequence continues at coordinate 14,818 of PVKS010022983.1, forward strand.
CCTCGTAGTTCATTGAGAAGTTTAATAAAAAATTTACCCGTTAAGTATGCATGTTGTAGTAAGAGCATCTGGGATTTTAAGTGGCTACTGTTTGTTAAAAAGAAGTAACTTTCCTGAAGGAGTTTTTGAGTTGGGAGAACTAACAAAGGCAATTAATTTTGTTCTTCGGAGCAGCGCCTCCACTGTATTAGTTTGCACTTTATGCAAGCTTAAATGATAACCCAGGAGCCAGCCATACCATGATCCAATTTGAAATTTAGTTTTGATTTTATTAGTAGTTGTCTTTAATGGATGTCTTGTCATGTAGGTTTCCTGATTATTACTAATTTAAATTGACTCTCAGAATGAAAGGAAACCACAGGCCTAAAACTGATGGACTGTGACTGCAGCCGTCTCCAGCTTTCAAGGCAGCTGTGATGCCTCGGCAGGCTCCCTCGCACTCCCCCTCTTGCTTTTAAGGCTTTGAACACTCTTTCGGCTAATGCTGAAAATGAAAGCTGAATACTGTTACTATACGGGAACCTTTAAAAGCGAATGGGCATCATAAGTGTTCTTCCTCTTTGAAGGTAAGTGTTGTCCATGGGTCCACTCGCTGCTTGATCAGCTCTAATTTGACCCAGGAGTAGAGATCTGTGAAGATGCTAACTGAAAAACAATGATTGCAGGAGAAGTCATTCCCTTATTCTGCAGTGCTTTCCCAGCACTCTCTGGGCTTGCTTATGGTGTCTTGGTGAAGGGAATAGATGAAAATGTGCTTGCTCTGTGGGCTTTTCATAGTAGCCGAGAGCACAAATAGCCCTCCAGGGAATGTGTCCCTGAAGAGGTCGAGGGAGCACAAGTCCTGCTCTTAGAGAACACTTGTGGCTTTAAGATTCAGTTCTAGAACACTAATTTCCCTATACCCCAGTCTTAGAGTTGATGGCCCTGGAATCTGGGTACCTTAGCTTACATTCAGCTCATTTTAAGTCTGGGGTTTTGGTGCTTTAAAAAAAAAACCTGAAATCAACTTTAGGTAGATTACCTCATGCTTGTGTGCTGTGTTGGCAGTCCAGGGCCTTTAAACCATAGAGTGACTTTTTGCAAAAATTTTGTATTCTCTTTTCTCTTGATAATCCAGAATAATTACAAGGTGAATAAAACATATTTCGGAATTCAATGAAAAACAGTGAAATCTGATGTGGTGAAAAGTTTGCTCTTGGCAAACAACCTGTAGACTTTTATCATGGAGAAAGAACCTCCAGAATAAAATCCTTTTGCAGATTCCCTGTTTTCCCCCATCTCTCTTGTTTTGTGGTTATGGTCACTTGCAGCCATGTGAAAGTATGTCAGATTGTATGGTTTTCCTCAGGAGAGAGCACTGCTGCTTCTATTTCTCTTATGTGGGGCCGCACCAACCTAGTGGTAGACAAGGTCTGGAGGGAGCCACCTGCACACCTTCTCAGCCTTTCCTACCACTGGACTGGTGTCTGTGACTGAGGCAGAGCCAGCTGCAAGGGAGAGGACTCAGCCCACCAGAATGTCTTTGCCAAAGTGCTGAGGGTGGGCGCTGAGCACCACCCAGGCTTATCCAACTAGCTGAATATTTGCCATAAAATGCCCTTACTCACTTTCCTTGATTGACCAATTCTAATACACCTGGAAAGCAAGGAAGAGTCTAATTACACACATTAAGCTTTAAGTAAAAGTAAATTTCAGCTTCTAGATGACTTTTGTTTATAAGCCATTGGATTAGTTTTATAAAGGGGGAAATATTGGGAGTTTTACCTCTTGTCCCATCTGAAAAGATACAGTGACAAAATCAGCTGTCCTTTGTGAACTGTGTGACTTTAGGCAAAATATTTCACCTCTCTGAATTTCAGTTTTCCTATTCATGATAATGTTATTAATAATATCTTCATTATTTCTAAAATTAAATATTATATAATAAGAATTATTGGTATAATGTGATGTTGAGTTTTTAAAATATTCTCTTTCTCTTCATTTAAACGTGCATATATTGCTGTTTACCCCAACAATGGGAAAAACATGCACTTTTAAATGCCCAATCAGGGAGTTTATGTAAAGGGATGATGAAAAGCACACAGCCCAGAGGCCCTCTTCCTCCGAGCAGTTGCTGTGGAGAAATGGAAATGCTGTTCTGAACTGACCTGAGCCATGGTCCCAGGCTCTAATCTCTGATTCCCAGATGATAACAGATGTCTCTTAAGTGATTCCAGGTGTTCTGAACATAGTGAAATCTCTTATCTGCCACATCCACAGTTACTCCTTAAAGTTCTTTTATATTACCTCTTTAATGGCATTTGAAGGATCAGGATTCCTTGACAGCTGCTGGAACTCTAACTCCCTGCTTGAAGGGACTCTGCTTTCAGTCCTCAGGTGATCTGTGGACTTTCATGCTGTACTGTTTGATTCAGGCCCACATGCCAAATAGTTTTAATATGTTCTCTTTTTTCATTAAACAGATTTTGTCATGTCCAAGAGATTTCCTGCCGGTAGCAGCTATAACTTTTTCTCACCATCAAGGCATTCCCTGCCCCTTATTAACTCTCAGCCAGGGATTTTCTGCATACTTCTCTTCAGAATATTCCCGTTGGCATCGTCTAGGCAGTGAAGGTTTCCCTGACCACCTTCAGAATTCAGTACTCCCTCTTCTATAATTTGTAGCGCTTTATGCATACTTGTAGTTTCAGGCTTTTAGAGGCCCATTTTTACTTGGGGGAAACTCTCATTTCTCTAAACTTCACTTCTCTCACAGAAGCTAAGGTATTTAGGAACTTTCTGCAAAATCTGTTAGAAATTTGGAAGGCAGAATGATGTAGTTACAGATTTGAACTTGATTAATAACCCAACTCTACATTTTAATATCCTTTTGACCTTGGGCTAGTTGCTTAGTCTTTTGAGTCTTACATTAGAGTGTATTTCTTTTCTTTTTTTATCATCTCCTAAACCCTGTGAAAAGATCCAGTATTTCCTCTGTTGTCATAGAAAGGTGGTAGAGAGAATGGATGCAGATTGGTACATATACACATGGTATCTGGCCCGTTTTAGTGTCATCATGGTAGCAGTGTTGGCTAATGTTTGTATATGCTTACTCTGTGCCAGGCACCATTCTTTTTTTTTTTTTTAAGAGAGAAAAAGAATTATATTTATTTTTTCATCTGGCCTTTGTTTCTCTGACATTTATTTGTGTACGAAGTACTGACTGGGGTTTGAACTTGGGTACTCATGCATGCCAAGCATGTGCTTTAACTGGTAAGCCACCGCTCCAACCCAGGCACCATTCTTTCTTTCTTTCTTTTTTTTTTTTTTTTTTAAGAGAGAGGGACAGTGAGAGGGAGAGAAAGAGAAAGAGAGAATCAATTTTTTATTTAGTTTTCCATGTGGCCTTCATTGCTCAGACACTTCATTGTGTACGTGGTGCTGGGGCTTGAACCTGCATCCCTGTGCATGCCAGGCAAGCACTGAAACTGCTGAGCCACTGCTCCAGCCCCCAGGCACCATTCTTAATGCTCCAGTATACCTATCATTTTCAATTTTCATCACAACTCAGTGAAAATGATGCTACTATTATCTCCTACTCAGAAATGAACAGAAGCACAAAAGTTAAGTAACTCACCTAAGGGACAGAGCTAGAATAAGGACCTGGGTGGCCTACTCCAGGGCAGTCTTCTGGGGTCGTTTAATACTTATTGAATGAACTAGTGTATGGAATATTAAGGTAATTCCTTTCTAATAACTTCTATCTTCTTGATGAAGTAAGTGGTGAGATCAGATCCTAAGTGTGAGGAAGAGATTATGTAAAGACTAGGTTGAGTAGTTATGGAAAAACTTTAAACAAGTCAAATAATGTAGCCCCCCCCCCCCAAAAAAAAAAAGGAATGGCTGGATGGCATTGAAGCCTTAGTTGATGTTGTAGACTTTATCAAAGTAGAAAGTTTAGAGGTGTGTGGCCATGGAATTTCTCCCCAACCATGTATAAGATCTGACACATAGAGGCAGAGAAGGGAAATAGTTGCATCATTCAGAGAAAAGGCATTTCCATACATGAGTGGTGAAAGGATGAGACATGGATCTTTAGGGTCTTGATATGGATCATAGTACATAGGGACAATGAGGAGACTTCCAGTGGTGAGGATTAGGAGCAGGTATTGTAGGAGTTGTAAGATGAACAAACGCTAAGGATCCCATGATAGGAAACTTGGTTCAGAACAGAAGAGTCCTGGGGCTGGAGATGTAGGTCAGTGGTAGAGTTCTTGCCTAGCAAGCCCTGGGCCCTGTGTTCAATCCCCCATAATGCCTGAAAGAAAAAAATGAAAAAATAATCTTAATCAGTAGACTTCAGAGGCAAAGTCAGTTTAGTAATGTGAAGGTCAAGGGAAGTCTCAAGGAGGAGGCCAGAATGATGAGGTCACTGATACACATGAAAGACTAACTACCCCTATCCAAAGTGCAAGTGGCATTTCTGCTTTGGGTAGGAAGTAGGTGGTATTTCATACTAGCAGTGTAGTTGGAAGATGTTACCATGTTGAATTCATATACAGACATTAATGCATATATATAAATTGACAAAAATGATGTGTTTATGATGTACAACATGCTTTGATAATGCACACATTATAGAATTTTAAGTCACGCTTTTGACATAGAATAGTAATGCATATTTCATTTTTTTAAATAAACATTCTCAACTCAGCATCACTCATCTAAGGTCAATGGGAGACATACAATAAAATGGTCTCTTCAAAAACTTTTATTAGTTAGGTTGTAATTTTTAGGTGGTACAAGTTGTTCCTAGCAGCACATAGAACTTATCAGAATTTGTTAAAAGCTCAACCCAAATTTGCATGATGCTGAAATTCTTGAAGAACAAACCTTCATTAGCTGATTCAACAGGGCAGCCAAACTCCAGTTATCTTTTCTTGGCTGAAGAGTGACTAGGAAGAGTACCTAGAATGGTACTTTTATTGAACTTAGCCTTCAGAAACTGGCATTCAAACTCTGATAGTGATTTCCCATTTGATTGTTACCTGAAATTGAACAAAAAGGCCCTCAAAACTTTTATTATGTGGTACCTTCTTCTAAAATTTGGTTGGTGGTATTAAAGAAAAAATAGACCAAAAACTTGGGTCACAATATTCTGTTATTATCTTTTCTCTTTTTATCTTTAGATTCATGCTTTTATAACTAGTGAAAATAACCATTTTTATGAATCTGAGTACTATTTACAGAGGTAGGTAAGGAACTCAATTAACTTTGGTAACTCCTAGGTATGTTGAAGATCAGCATGATGTAAGGAGATTTAGAAAGACCGAGTTCAAAGACTAGTTCTACCAATTCCTGGATGTTGGGAGAAAGTAAGTTTTGCTGAGTGTCAAAATCTTTGCCTACGATGTTAATTTTTAATTCCTTGATTGTGACTAGTATAGGTAAATGTTTGGACATGGTAAGTAGTTGCTGAACAAATGTTAATTTTCCCTTTCCAATACATGTCTCCCCATTATTGCAGTGAATTTTGGATCATTTGTTTTGGAGAAATTTAGCTTTTTTAAGTTTCTTAGAAATTCTAATTAACAATTCATTGTACATTTTCCAACTTTTGTGACTGTGGACAGCTTTTAGGAGAAACTTCAGTAAGGACTGTCAACCTTACAATTCACAGTGCACATACATTATATTTGCCATAATTGTCCCCCTGAAGTGTTTAGGGTGTCTGGGTGGGCCATTGCTGATCAGCAGGCCATGTACCAAGGAGACAGTAAATTGTGATGCTAGAAGAAGTTAGATATTTGCAGAAAACTTAACAGGAATACAGGAAAGTGAGTGTTAGGGGCATGTAGAGAATAAGAGGCCTCTGTTGGTTGGTCCTCTAAGATCAAGTTTAGAATGTGGCAAAGCAGGCAAAGCATATCCTCAAGGGGTATCCGGGCTGAGGAGAATGAGGCAAGGCTTCAGAGCAGAGTTGATCCCAACCTTGAGAGTTAGTGCTTGATCATAACCAGGAATCCACCCAAAAGGCATGAGAACAAAGAACATGCCTTCTTATCTGGAGACCCCAGCACTGCTCAGAGTTGAGGCAGGAGCAGGTTTGGGAAAGAGAAATCCTGGGAACTGAGGAAGCGTTGTGTGGAAGGTCACTGAGATTGCAGGAGACCTGTCTGTTGCATTTAGGACTTCCTCCTGATAGGATTGCAGAAATACTGGCATTTCTACTTTCAGGCATAGAACAAACTCGACCACCAGCTGGCTCAAGACCATTTCCTGGAGAATAGTAGGCAGTCTGCAAAAGGGTAAGGCACAGGGGCAGTTATCCCAGGACGTTCATGAATTTCAAGTTCTAATGTTTTACCCAGGGTCATCTATTTAATATTAAATACCTGAAAGGGAAGCATCTGAGCCAATGACATCTTGAAGAAATCAGATTGTCATTTATTAATAGAACAGTGAAAAGCAAAATTCAAGTCTTGGGTTCTGAGAATGCTAAAAAAGGTGGAATACAGATGCCTCTGGGAGTTTTTACATTTCTTCTTATTTCTTAAAAATTTATTTTCAACTGTAATCAATACATGCTCATTGCTCATCCTGTGGCCCTTACTACTAAATTGAAGGTGCTATAAGAAAATAGAAAAAAAACCTGTATATAACCATGCCACATGCATGCAACTATGATGACATATTCTTTTAGAGTTTTTATGCACTCACAATATTTTATATGTGGTTGTTTAAAATTTATTTTTCAAGTCATGAATATATTTGTGTTCTGAAATAAATATACAGCCTACCCCCCCAAAAAAAAAACCCTGAAGAAAATGACCCATAATCCTATGTCTTCCAGAGAATTTAGGCTTTCAAAAATACTGTACAAGCAGTACATCAACATTTTCTTCATAAATAATTCTTAAAAGCATGAGTATATAATTAAAATAATATAGGTATAGTGCAAGTATTGCTGATGCACATGGGAGAGGATATCTGAAATATAATGATAAAACAGACACCTGGGAATCTACTGCCCAACTTAAGACATGATCAGTGGCATTACTACTGTTGCTGGACACATTGGCCGTTTCCAGTTTCCCCCCTCCTCCTCTTCCTCTTCCTCCTCACAAATGTAGCTGTTATGAAGAATCAGAAGAGAAATTCTGTAAGCTGCTACCATCACTCCTTCTGACCCAAGAGCACATTTGTCCATATATTATGCTTTGCCCCCCAGGTTCATGGGTACATTTTCCAGGTTCCTAAAAGAACAAAACCCTGCATCCCTACACGATTCCATCCCCTTAAGACATGATTTCATCAGCTCTGCCCTTCTTCTGATTATCATTTCTCCCTTGCCACTGGACCTTTCTTACCATTGTACAAGCATGTGGCAATTTCTTCCATCTTAGGGGGTGGAAGTGGAAAACCACCCTCTTGAAGAACCAAATTTGCTCCCCAACTATACCTCCACTTCTCTCTTTCATGGAAAAATTCCTCAAAAGGTTGCTGAACTTTTCCATCTTCTCCCTCTAAGCCACTCTAATAAGGATTCCACCCTTGCCACTCCTCTGATACTGTTTTTGTCATCAACCAAATCTGTTCCTTTCTTAGTCTTCCACATCTCCATTAATGGCAATACCATGTCTCCAACTTGATCATGGCAAAAACCTTGAAGCTATCCTTGACTTTTTTCTTTTGCCCATATACTCTATATTTAATCTATCAGCAAATTCAGCTTACCTTATTATATTCAAGTATTCCTGGGACTTGATATCTTCTCTCCACCTCCACTGCTACCATCCTGGTCCAAGCTACCACCATTTCTTGCAGGATTATATAATTGGTTCCCCTGTTTCCAGTAGTAGTTATACCTCCTAGGTGCAGTTTCTCTTGAATAGCATTCTTCATTTGATCCCATAAAACAGAAAAGGATTTGAATAACTGTTTTCTCAATCCACCCAAGGATGAGAAATAACTATTATTACTGTTGATGTCTAGAAAAGTAGTTAATGCATTATATACAAGGTACTACTTAAGGCATTAAGGCTTAGTTCTTTGCCTAGAACTCTGGTTAAAAAAGAATGATGATACCTACCTATAGTTATCACAGCAGCTAGAGGGATTGCTTAAAAAGGTTGTTGACTGGAAACAGTATGTTAGATGGCTAAGCTAATAATAACCTCAACATGTATGAATTTTTACACAAACAGGGGGAATCTTGCTTAGGATACCTGGAGGCGTAGGGAGAGGAGCAGGGAGAGGGGAGGGATTTGGAGGGAGGAAGTATGGGGGAATCATCTCAGAAGGAGATCTCCGACCTCCATGAGATGTCCATTTAACATAGGGGTTCTTTTGAGGGAATCATAGAACCATGAGGAACCCATGGGGGGAAACCATGACATGGCATCAGCCTTGGCTAACTATGTAAATATACATTTGTTCTTGATTCTTTGATAATGATTTTCCCCTCAATTGTAAGTCCATATTCAACTAATAAAAATAATGTGCTTATTATATATATGGATATTTAAAATATATATATATATATATGTTATTGAATCAGACCACTCCTTAACCCAAAATCCTCCAGGGGCTAGTTGCTTTTCCAGACCTATATGATTTGCTCTCTCTTCTCCTTTATGCCTTAACTCAAATATCACCACCTTAGTAAGGTTTTCTGTGTTGCTCCCGCCCCCCGCTTCCACCATATAGAATACCCCTTCACATGCCCTGATCTCCCCTGCTTGATTTGTTTTTCCATGCTATTTTATTTTCTGTTTTTCTCATCTTTTCATTTACTCTCTTTATCTTAGGAAATTCCCTCTTCACTTGATCTCTTTTTCTCCCAATAGTTAACCCACTACAAAGACTTTACAATGGCCAGGTATGGTGGCTCTGTAGGCTGAGGAAAGAGGATTGCAAATTCAAGGCTGGCTTTGTCAACTTAGTGAGGCCCTAAGCAATTTAGTGAGACCCTGTCTCAAAATTAAAAAGGGCTGGGTATATGGCTCAGTGTTTAAGCACTCCTGGGTTAAAACCCCAGAACCCTGCCCCCCACTGAATCAAAAGGCTTTACAGCGAGCATTTTACTATACTTTGTCTATCACATGTTTGTCATCAGTGCATCTTCTTTATGCATTTTGAAGTAAGTTGCAAACAACAATACACTTCCCTTTACAATGCTACTGTTCATATATTAAGCCCTCAAGTACATTCCTAGCCCTTTTTATTTTATTATTATTTTTATTTTTTAAAATTTTATTGAGCAGTTGAATTGTTGTACAATCATAGATGCATATGTAGTAACAATATAAAATGCCCCATCCTAATCCAGATTTACCCCCACATCACCCACACCCCCGTCTCTTGACTCTTCTATATTGCCCCCATAAAAGATATAAATGTCTATATGTGTACATACACATGAGTGTGCATTTTTCAGAATTAAATTATTGCATAAGTATTATTTGGCTTCTCAGGGGAGTAAAGAGTAAGCTACATTAATGATCCCCCCCCAAGATCCCTCTCTATCATCCCTCCCTCCCTGTTTTATTTTTTAATTTCAGACTCTCACTAAATTGACCTGGGTGACCTCAAATTTGCAATCCTCCTGCCTCAGATTTCCAAGTCACTGGGATTACATGTGTGTGCCATCACACCCTGCTCAGTGTGTGTGTGTGTGTTTGTGTTTTCAGTCTCTCCCCTCTTTCCTAGACAAAAGTTATGTACAATGAAATGAATCCTAAGTTTGTTGTTCTGTGAGTTTGGACAAACGCATATTCTGTTGTGATCCAAATCCTCATCCAGCTAAGGAATGTTTCCATCACTCCAGAAAGTTCCCTTGTGATCTTCTGCAGTCTTATCCCCGCATCAGTCCCCTAGGAGGTAGAAAACAGGCATGTCTTGACTTTGTTTTATTGTGCTGTTTACGTGTTGAGGTATGTGGCAACCCTGAATAGAACCAATCTGTCAGAGCCATCTTTTCAACAACTCAGATGCTTATTAGCATATCTTAGCAATAGCACATTTTAAAATTAAGGTATATATATATATATATATATATATATATATATATTGTTTTTAAAGATACAATGCTCTTGTGCACTTAATAGACTATAGAATAGTGTAAGCATATTTTTTTTACAAAAAAAAGAGGGACAGTGAGAGAGAGAAAGAGAGAAGCAATTTTTTTTTGTTTAGTTTTTCATGTGACCTTCATTCCTCCAACACTTTGTTGTGTATGTGGTGCTGGGGCTTGAACTCGAGTACTCGCGCATGCGAGGCAAGAGCCATAAGCACTGAGCCACCTCTTCAGCCCTGTAAGCATAATTTTTATATGCACAAGGAAACAAAATTTGTGTGTATTGTTTTATTGTAACACTTGCTTTATTACAGCAATCTAGAACCAAAACAAAAACAAGCAGTGTCTCTGAGGTATGTCTGTTGTCTGATTTTGTTCCATAGATGACTTTTTCCTGTTCTGGAATTTCATATAAATGAAATCATACATACTCTTGTGTATAAAGCTTCTTTCACTCAATATGATGTTTGTGAGATTCATGCATACTGTTGGATTAACAATTCCTTCCCATTCATCACTGAATATTAGTCCATTGCATGACTGTGTCAGTCTGTTTATTGTTCTTCTTGATGGACAGCCGAGTTGTTGAATTTTTGACTATATGAACAAAGCTGCTACAAACATTCTTTGACAAGGTCTTGTCTGGTCATTTATTTTCAGTTTTCTAAGGTAAATAAGAGCAAAATTGGTAGGTTACAAGAAAAGTTATATAAAGGTTATTTTATATTTGGTTTGATAAGAAATTGCCAGACCTTTCTCAAAGTGGTTGTACCATTTTACATTCCCATCAACGGTATTTGAGAATTCAGTTGCTCCTCATCCTTACCAATATTTTCCGTTGTCAGGTTTTTTTTTAGCCATTCACTGTGTTTCATTGTGGTTTTAATTTGCATTTCCATTGTTTTAGTCAGCCTTTCACTGCTGTTACTAAAAGACCTGACAATAATAATTTTAGAGGAGGAAAAAATTTCTTTCAGGGCTCATGGTTTCAGAGGTTTCAACCCATATAGACAGCTGGCTACATTTCTTGGAGCTCGAGGTAAGACACAACATTATGGCAGAAGAATGTGGTCCAGGAAAGTGGCTCAGGGCATTGCAGTCAGCAAGTAGAGCTCTGTTCTTCAAGGACAATATACATATCCCAAAGACGTCCCCAGGAACCTATCTCCGCCAGCCACACCCTGTCAGCCTACAGTTACCATTCAGTTAATCCCTAATAGGGGATCAATTCACTGATTGTGTTAAGGCTCTCATAACCTAATAATTTGCCTCTACGCTTCCTTGCATTGTCTCACACATGAGCTTTTGAGGGACACCTAGTATCTAAACCATAATATCCATGGTGACTAATGAGCTTTTGTGTGTGGGCAGGTGGGTGGGTGGGTGGCAGGACCTTGCACATGCTGGGCATGTGCTCTACTACCAAGCTACATTCCTTTTTTATTTTGGGACAGGATCTTGCTAAGTTGCCCACGCTGGCCTCAAACTTGTGGTCTTCTTGCCTCAGCTTCCTGAGTAACTGAAATTATAGACATGTGCCACTGTGCCCCACACTAATAAACATTTTTCAGATCTGTTTACTGGCACATGAAGGAACTGGTCAGATCTTTGATCTTTTTAAATTATTAAGTTCTAGGAGTTCTTCATATATTTTTATATTGGCCTTTATCAGATATATATTTTGAAAATACTTTTTTCTAATATAGGACTTACCCATTCATTTTCTTAATAAAGTGTCCTTCGATGAGCAGAAGTGCTTTTATGTTGATGAAGCTTATCAGTATTTTCCTTTTATGTTAAGGTTTTCTCTGCCCTACGAAACTTTTACTTGCGTTCGCTTTTAGAAACTTGATCATTTTAATTTTTGCATAAATAGGCTTGTGGTCTATCTCAAATTAATTATTGTGTGTGGTATGATGTGGGGTGAATGCTCATTTCCCCCATATGGTTGTCCAGTACTGGCAGCATCAGTTGTGACAAAGGCTTTCCACCCTGGATTGCTTTAGCTGCTTCATAGGAATCACATGCATGTGAATCTATTCTCTACTATTAATATATTTTTCAGTTTTGATTATAGTAGCTTTAGAGTAAGAATTGAAGGTTGGTTGTATATATCTTCCAACTGTGGTTGTCTTTTTCAAGATTGCTTTGTATACCCTAGATCTTTTGTGTGTTTTAGAATCAGCTTGTCAGTTTCTACAAAAAAACATCTGGTGGGATGTTGATTGGAATTGTGTTGAATCGGTAGCTCAATTTAGAGAGAATGTCATCCTAAGATTGGGCTTTTTATGGACATGGCCTATCTCTTCATGTCTTCTTTAATTTCGGCAATTTTTCTTCATTTTCAAGTTTCAAGGCCTTCTTACATCTTTTGTTACATTTACGCATTTATTTTAGAAAATAATGCTATTAATAGAATTATTTGTTTATGTTATTGTATTTGTCAATTTTTTGCTGTATGTATACAATTGATGTTTTTCTATGTTGACCCTGTATCCTGTGGCCTTGCTAATTTCAGTTATTAGTTGTTAGAAGATTCTGCAGGAAATACAAATAATCACATCATCTGCATCACTTCTTCCTTTGGGATTTTCATGCCTTTCATTTTTATTTGTTCTCTATTACAACTGGCTTGGACCCCCAGTGTTATGTTGAGCAGAAGGGGTAAGAATGAATATGCTTCTCTTGTCTTGGGCAATGATATTTTACCTTAAAACACAGTGTAAGCTATAGAATTTTCCAGAGATGCCTTTATATTGAGGAAGTTTCCTTCTGTCCCTTGTTCACTGTTTCATTTTCTTTTTTTTCTAAACCACTAATAGGTATTGAATTTTACTAATTGTTCCACATCTGCTACTTGTGAATATACAGTTTTCACTTATTGTTATTCTTTTTTAAAGAGAGAAAGAGTAGGTTAATTTCATTTTTTCGTCTGGTTTTTGTTTTTCCTCCACTTAGTTGTATATGTGGTGCTGGAGAGCAAAACTGGGTCCTTAAGCATGCCAGGTAAGCGCTCTACCGTTGAGCCACCTGTCCAGCCCTCTCCTTTATTCTTTCAAAATGACAAATTACGTTTATTAATTCTTAACATTCAACCAATCCACCTGTTAGTAGTGGTATTTTATTTTCTTTATAGATGCTAGATTTGGTGGGTTAATATTTGGTTTAGAATTTTTGTGTCTTTATGAGAGCTATTAGGATAGAGCAATATATTTATAAAATGTATGTATGCATAACATATTTTGTCCATTATTGATGTCAGGAATGTTTTTCCACAGATTTTAAGTTTTGCCTTTCATATGTAAATCTTTGATCTATGTAGCATTGCTCTATGGATAACATACAGTTGGGATCCAATTTCATATGTTTTTCCTCCATTTGGATATCCAACTGTCTTGAATATCCATCTTTTCCCTAGCGATTTGTGATGCCACTCTTGTCATGTGTTAAGTTTTCTTGTACGTATGGGTCTGATTTCTGGCTCTTCATTCTATTCTCTTAGTTAACTTGTCTATCCCAGTGTCAATATCTTGTATTGGTTACTGAAGTCTTAATATCTGTCTAGAAAGTTTCTCCACTTTATTTCTTCAAATGGTTTGCTTTCTTGGTCCTCTGCCTTTCTATCTAGATTTGGATTTATTATCAAGTTTCATGAAAGCAAGTTGAATTTTTTTTTTTAAGAGAGGGATAGTGAGAGAAAGAGAAAGAAAATCAATTTTTTATTTTAGTTTTTCATGTGGCCTTCTTTGCTCCAACACTCCATTGTGGACATGGTGCTGGCATCCAAACCCCTGCCATAACTGCTGAGCCATGGCTCAAGCCCCATACAGATTGAAATTTTGATTGAACTTTCACTGAATATGTGTAATTAGTCTGGGAAGAATTGACCTCTTTATGTTAATGAGGCTTCCTACTCACTTTTGAACTTGGTGTCAGTTTATTTATATCTTATTTATATCTTCTAATAACATTTTAAAATTTCTTCCATATCAGTCTAGCTCATCTTTGGCACATTTTCCTCTTAAGAACCAATTTTTGGGTATATATGGTATATATTTTTAAATACATTTTTTGTTCTGTTATTTAGAAATTCAGTTGATTTTCTAATATTGATCTTTTGTCCAGCTACTTAAATTTAGTAATTTATTTGTGTATTCTTTTGGATCTCAGATAGAATATCATATAATTTCTAAATGATTTTTTTACCCTTTTTCTTTTTTAGGCCCTTTATTTCCTTTTCTTTAGTTGTGCTGTCCTGTATGTTTAGTCGATGCCCAGCAGAAATAAAGATGCCCAATATGCTTTAATTGTTCTTGGTTTCAAAGAGAGTATTTCAACATTTCTTCAGTAAGATAGGTCTTAGATTTTCTTTATTCATTTAAGGAGATTCTTTTGTATTTCTAATTTGCTTTTGCATGTTTGTTTTACATACTTGCCACAAATGTCTAATTGTTGCTCTTAAGCTAATTCATTTATTCTTTTGCTGTTTTTTATTTGGGGTTCTGCAGTTTTGCAATGCTTTGTCTCTGATGTGGATTTTTTAAAATTTATTTTTTGGGGACTTCTGGATCAGCAATTCAGACATATTCTCATCTATTATTCGTTTGACTTTTGACTCTTCTTTCTGGAAATCTGATTAGAGTCTGATTAGACTCTTTTGCCCTTCCATGTTGTCTTTTCCCCCCCTATTTTTTTTTTCTATTTAGACTACATTGTAAGTATTGTATCTGAGTTTATTTTCCAGCTCATGAATCCCTTATCTATTTGTTTCTGATGTTTCATTTTGTAAAGTTCCATTTGGTTCTTTTATACTTGTGCTTGACTGTTCATAGTCTTTTGTTTTCCATTCCTTTTAATGTTTCCTTCTTGTTTTTAAATATATTAAACACTTTTATATTCTGTGTATGATTATTTTAGTTTTCTATGTGTAGGAATTTTGGAGGTCTTTGGTTAGATTTGATTCCCACTACAGTAGATTTGCATTTCAATTATGTTTCTGGTTATCACCTAGGGATACTAAAAATTAGGTGTTCTATAAATTATCTGTGCCATTTTGTCAGATCATAATAGGTGTATTTGAATTGCAAATCCATCTGAGAGCATATTTTAATTAGAAAGTATCTGTGGTAATGTTTGCCACCACTGTTTAACAGTGTCAAGAATGAAATTTTTCTGTAGGTAGCATTTATTACACATTTTTCCCCCTTAGACTAAAGATGTATTATTCCTTGAGCTCCTAAGCATTAGGTTGTAGAGACCTTGGGAAGTTTCTGGATTTATCTCCTTTTTCTTCTGCTTTGTGCTTCTGTCATTTGGAAGTTTATATTCTCCATGGTTGGCTAAAGAGGTTCACAGTAAAAAGCCAGCTTTGGTATGAATTTACTTTTCGGACTTCTAGCTTCCATGGAGTGTTTGTTCCATTAGATTAACTTTTTTTGTTTCAAGTTTGTGTGTGAAATTATATCCCTAAGTGTTTGATTTTATCAGTTGAGAGTTTTTAAAAATATCTAATCTTTGTTTATATATGTAATGGAGTATTATTTAGCCATATAAAAGAATGAAATCTTGTCATGTGTCAACGTGGATGAAACTGGAAGATAATCATGTTAAGTGAAATAAGCCAGGCACAGACAGACAAATACTGTATGTTCTCACTCATTTGTGGAAACAATCAAGAAAGCACCAATTGATCTCATAGAAGTGGACCAATGGTCACTAGAGATTGGAAAGAGGTCAGAGAGAGGCTAGATAACTGGGGTGCCCAAGCAAAGTCAGAGAGGTAGGATTAGTTCTGGTGTCCTATAGCACAATTGAGTAACTATAGTCTACAACAATTCAAGAGTTTGAAAATTTCTGATACGTTCAAACGATGTGTTTGAGAAAATTGAAGCACTAATTATCTTGACTTGTTCGTGCATTCTGTACATGCACAGAACTGTCATACTGTGCTCCATAAATAAGTTCAAATATTAAAAATATCTAACTTCGGGGCTGGAGAGGTGGCTCGGCGGTTACTGCGCTTGATCAGCATGTGCAAGTACATGAGTTCAAACCCCAGCAACCCACATACACAACTAAGTGTCAGAGCAACGAAAGCCACGTGAAAAACTCAATAAAAATTGATTCTCTCTGTCTCTCTCTCTCACACACACACTGTCCTTCTCTCTTAAAAAAAAAAAAAGGTTTAAAAAAAATCTAACTTCCATATGCCAAAATGGATGATGTGAGGAAATGAAAATATAAAAAGTGTATATTTGTATGCACTAAAATTTACCAGTTTTAAGTATAACATTTAGTGTGTGATAAACCTATGAAGATATATAACTGCTGTCATGGAGAAGATACAGAACATTTTGTCACTCCCCAAACTTCTTTGTACCCCTTTTTAGTCACCTCCCATCAACCCTTAGGCAACCACAGATCTGTTTTCCTTCACTATAAATTAGCTTTGACTTTCCTAGAGTTCTTTTTTTTTTATTTTAAGAGAGAGCAACAGTTAGAGAATAAACTTTCTAATCAGTCTTTCATGTAACTGTCGTTGCTTCAAGGCTTCTTTGTGTATGTGGTGCTGGGGTTTGAACTTGCGTACTTGCGCGTACCAGGCAAGTGCCATAACCACGGAGCCATTGCTCCAGCCCCCTTTCCTAGAGTTTTATATATGTGAATTCTTGCAGCCTGTATTCTTTGTGTTTAGCTTCTTTTTGCTCAGCATACAGTTTTGAGATTCATCAATTGTTATTACACATATGAGTAGTATTCCATTGTAAGGATAAATCACAGTTTATCCTTTTAAATGAAGTTTGGGTTGACTTCAATTTGGGATTACTGCAAATGAAACTGATATAAACATTCATGTCTAAATTTTTGTGAGAAGATATGATTTCATTTCTTTTGGATAGATAAAGAGATTACTGGATCTTATGGTACAGTATGAATTTTACAAGAAACTGAAAAATCATTTTTCAACAATACATGAGAGTTCTAATTGCTGCTCTTCTTCAGCAGCAGTTGATATTGTCAGTCTTTTTCATTTAAGTCATCCTATTAAATTATGGCAATACCTTGTTGTATTAGCATTTCCATTACAACTGGTCATGTTGAAGATGCTTTTCGTTTGCTTACTTTTTTTTTTTTAACCAGGGATTGAACCCAGGGGCAGTTTACCAGTGAGCCACATCCTCAGCCCTTTTTATTTTTTTATTTTGAGAGAGGGTCTTGCTAAGTTGCTGAGGCTGTCTTTGAACTTGGGATCCTCCTGCCTCAGCCTCCCAAGCCACTGGGATTACAGGTGTGCCCCACCACTCTTGACTTACCACCATACAATCCAGCTATCCTTCTTCTGGGTATTTTCCCAGAGGAGTTAGAATCAGCACATTACAGTGACACAGCAATATCCATGTTCATAAGAGCTCAATTTACAATAGGTTAATTATGGAACCAACCCAGATGACCCTCACTGAATGAATGGATCCAAAAGCTCTGATATATACACACACACACATATACATACATACATATACATACACACACACACACACACATATATATACATACACACACACACAATGGAATTCTACTCAGCTATCAGAAACAATGATATTGCATCTATTGAAGGTAAATGGATGGCATTGGAAGAAATCATGCTGAGCGAAGATAGTCAAACACAGAGAGTCAAGGGCTGGATGGTATCCTTAATTTGTGGAGGCTGGACCTAAACCCAGGTTCGGGAGTAAAGTAGACAAACTCATGTTTTAGATCCATAGAACAAAAATGCAAAATGTTAATATTTATGAGATACAGTTGCAAGATACTTCATAAGATATTTGAACAAGCTTTGCTGCATACCTGTACAAAAACAATGTTTAATCCCGTTGTCAAATATTTTGAAGAATAACAAGGGATGATAGGAAGGGAGGAGAAGGGGAAATGTTGGAACTAAGATAAAGCAAGGCACATTCCAAGCAGTTATAAATGTAACTGTACATACTATAGCTCACACACACACACTCTCTCTCTCTCTCTCTCTCTCTCTCTCTATATATATATATATATATATATATACGTGTATACACACACACACACACACACA